>PNEQ01063428.1:0-28027 GCA_003012365.1 Medauroidea extradentata
TACGACGTGCTGACACCTGCACATTTTCTCATTGGTGAACCTCTTGTGGCAATACCTGATCATGACCTCATCCAAGTGCCCATGAATAGGTTGGATAGATGGCAGTTAGTCACCCAGTTCCAGCAGCAGATTTGGAGAAGATGGAGCCTGGAATACTTGCACACTCTCCAGCAAAGGACAAAGTGGACCAAGCCTGCTCGCAATACCCAGGTTGGACAGTTGGTCCTCCTCAAAGACTCACATTTGCCACCCTTGAAGTGGAAAACAGCTCGTATAACTGCTGTCCACCCAGGTCAAGATGGCGTAGTGAGAGTTGTGTCCCTTAGCACCCCTTCTGGGAATTTCACCCGCTCTGTGAAGATGATTTGTCCCCTCCCTTTGGATTAGTTCCCCCCCCCCCCCAATTGTGACTGTGATTTATATTTATTGTTGGTGATTTTGTGAAAATGTGCTATTTTCGGTGGGCGGATTGTTTCAACTTCCTATGTACATGTGATGTTTTTGTATTGAGCTGATGGGTGCATTCCTGAAAGTCTGCCATCATAAAAACAAAAGACAGTGGAATCAACATGGCGTCGGGAGTAAGCTGTATTTACTAAACCAGCAACAGCATTGCAAAAAATTTTTAAATCAAACAGAAAAAAAAAATTTCAGATGTTCTCAAGTGATAGGTGCATGCCGCGAATCTTCCATAACAGTATGGTTAACTTACAATGTACAAAATTTTATGTGACAAAATATGACAAATGCATTCATTTCTTGCATGCATAGTATCATTTTGATTTTAGTTTCAGAGTTTTTAAACTAGTATGAAAATAAAAGTACATACGCATAAGCTGAATGAGTTTTTTGGAAATTTCCCTTAATTTACAATTTCTCGCCATTTACACTTTTTCACCTTGTCCCCCTGAAAAGTGGAAGGAGTTTCACTGAATGCATTTTGTGGTAATACAGGTACAGTATATACTTGAAATGTTTTCGTGAAACATGAGAAAAAATCTTCATAATGTAAACAAATTGTAAGTTGTTCTGAACAAGTTCGCTGTTTAGATGTTTTTAGTTCAGAGTGCAGTTACTATATGCACCACTTTATCTTTTGCAGATTGTAAATGTCTGGAGTAACTAGGAAAGGAGCTAAAAATCAGGTTGTCATTAACTACTAAAAACTGTATTTATTTTCTTTTATAAAGTTCTCACTTTACTTTATTAGGAATGATTCCTAATTAGAATTTCAAAATTTGTAATAAAGTGGTAATGTTGAAATATCTGCACTGGAAAGGAAAGACATTCACAAAATAGAATAAATTTGGAGCAGTAGGCAATTCAGTACTGCTGAATTTGAATATACTAATTGGAAATAATTATCTATACACTTATGAAAATAAATGTACGTATTATGTAGAAACTTAAATTTTTTTTTAATCATTTCCAAAATGCAGTAACTAGTTAAGTCACTTTTCATTGAATGGCAGTGAGTACATGTTTTGACATAAGTGTGGTACACATATCAAAACTTTAGTATATTTATTTCAGCAGTACGTAATATGCCTTTTTGTTCCGTGACAATTTGATTCAGACCAGAAATTAAATGTAATGAAAAGCCTACAGATGAAATTTTTTTCTGGTATTTTAGCATAATCATATAATTAAGGCTTTTTCCTTAATAAATATCAAGGCAGTCTTTAACCCAACATCAAACATAACCTATAAAACAAGAATTTTTATTTTATACATATGCACAGTTTTTTTACAAAACAAGATTCAGTTTTCTGCAGATTTGTAAAGCACAAAATATTAACATTAGTTATTTTCCTTGTTTAATCAGTTGTCGTAGAAGTAGATTAATTTATCTAGAAACAACAGAGCTGATAATGGAGGATTTTCTTTATAATTATGCATCTGTACAAACAGCCACAAGAGTTCAGCAGTCACCATTGCCTTTCCAACTCAAATTAAAACACAAATAACAAATTTTGTAGTACAGGTTTTATGGTGTTACTGTCCATGATAATCATTACCTACCATCCAGGTAGTAGTAGTTACATTATGCAAAAACAAACCTTTTTTATCAGTTGAATATTTGTCTGAAATACAGTAACAAATTTATTCTTCAATTAAACACTATCAACATTGCAGGTAAAAGCAAACTACCATCACAGTCAAAAAGTATCCACTTCAAACAAATTCAGATTACTACAGGGCTCCATTAGCTGAACACTGTTAACCTCTGTGAAGAAAAAAATTTTGTAAACAGTATGCTGCTCGTCTGGTAGATACTAAACATTATTTTTGGATAAAATGTTAAGCAATGTGTTCATGTGTTTTTTATTTTTCCAAATTTAGGTATGCTGATATTTCTGCTAAAATTAGTTTTGCTTTAGAAAATACTCATGAACGGTTGCTAAAAACAAGCCACAATCTTTATAAACTGATTTTTTTTTACCAACTGGTTTATTTACAACTGTTTTACATGACTGGCATGAAATATTTCACATTACATTCACAGATCCAAAAGGATGCCATTTATAGAAAAATACAAAGTTGATTAAAACAGAGTACGCTAACTTAGGCATATGCTCAGTTCTTTTTTCCTCCCGTGGGTGCTTATTGCTTTAATAGTGTTGAATGAATCTACACCTGTCATAGGTGTTGCTAAGTTTTTCCATTGTATATATTTTTTTTTCTATCTGAAAAGTAATTTATTTTATCATTTTTTGGCTTGTAGTTCATGCATGTGTCATCTTTACCATGGTTCTGGAGAGAACTCACCAATATTTGTGGCAAAAAATGCATAACTTGCAGCATTTTAATTTATGGCGGTACGTGACTTCCGTACATAATAATTGTAATGCATATTTAATCATTATAACATGATTGTGATAGCAAACATCAGTCTGTTTAACATCTTTATTTTATTGGTTCATAATGTTTTATGCTAAAAATTGACATTTTATTGCTTTTGGTGCCACAATTGCTTGGTTGTGTTTTCAGGATGTTTATTTTGTTTGCATGAAGTTGTGTGAAATTTTATACATCAAGTTTGAATTCTAAAGTACTGATTCCTGAACAATAAATAGTACCAGTGGTATTGAATTTTAAATACTTGTGTGGTAAAATGTCAACTCTGCACACTTTGGACAGTCATCGTGCAGATGTAGGCAATGGACACTGGTTAACTCGAGCAAGCACAGGGACAACAAATGATATGATTACGCTCGCGTTCACACTAGCCTAACCGGCAGCGCCACAACAGGAATATCGATAATGCCTATTTGCAGCAGCTGAAGGGACGGGACAGGACAAACAGTCCGTTGGCTACCAACTACAATATAAAAATACCAACTTCATACTCAACAACTATCACATGATTTTAACACTCGGCTGTTCATGTCGTACAGTTTACAGTCGCCTTACAGCCCTGCTTTGCATTGAATTGACATGGAGTATAAAGTTGATAAAAGCCATTTGGCAACTAGTTACATCAGACCTTTTGTAGTATTAAACATTCAACACACTTTTACTTATTTCAGTTTAGTAAAAATTATGTCCAAAAAGCTGAGTTATTAGGCCTGTATATTTTTAAAACTCACAATATATTCTCCTAACATTCATTTATGACACAGGTGTTACTCCAAGTGGAAACAATGTTAACAGAAGACAGTTTCATTCATAGCGAGTACACTGAGAGAAGTCATAATCACAGTCGAGATGTTCTCTACGTTGTACCAATTCAGCAGCATGGAGCAGAGGAGAGCAACAAAGCCCATCTAGTAAAGTGTTAATAACATCAACAAAAAGTATACAAGTAACCATTATGTGCACACATCGTTGAGTTTACGTTGTTCTAAAAGAAAATGATGTTCCAAATTGTGCAGTGTTTTTTTTATGAGCACACATTTTTCATCGTTGCAGGACACAGGTAGTCAGTGTATTCCACAATGCAGGACACAAGCTGAGATCTTTCTTCGAATAAAACCAAGCAACATGTACGTAAATTGTTCGTTTTCAGGACACAGCACAAGGCTGTGACGCTTGGCAGACCAAGTCCTTTCTTATTTGCTACCATCTTTCATGGAAAGAAAATGCAATAGCATTTTGCCTGGCATTATTCCAAATGAAACTTGTATTAATTTTCCTTTAACATAGTGAAGAAAAATTTGTTATGTAAGAAAAAAGTCTTTGGTATGTATCTAATGATTAACAATATCTTTCAGTCACCTACGAGAAGTAAATAAACTTGGAAGCTCTGGTGATTCATAGTTTGAAACCTCTGCAGCTATGATCTTGTATCTTGTGGATACAGTCTGAAGACTTGCTAAACACACCAAGTACACGACTACTGTACTTGTGGAAAGGCAAGGCTTTATGGTTTTTGGTACAGCAGTGGTTGTATGTGACTATCCCACCAAGATTTCGGACTGCCATTCTGTATGACTACGTAAAAAACTGTTAGTGCTCCATTTCAAGATTTCGTCAAAAATTTTTTTTGTAAATATAATTCATTTTTTGCAGTAGAATTTTGAGATGAGACTATGTCAACTCATTAACAAGAACGTTCAAACAAGCTTAATTCACATGACTACTGTTAGTTCAGCAAAAACGTTGCATTATGTGTCGTTACTGTCTGAAATTGGATTGTACGATGAAAACCAAATTTTTTGCATATTGGGGGTATATTAGTATAGAATAACAAAAATAAAATTTAGTCATAAAATTCTGGTATGAAAGTATTGGCTTGTGTCCTAAAACTTGACAGGTTTAGTCACACAGCATGCTGCTGGCCAAACCCCGGAAAGCACATGGACATTCTTGAAAACACTGTTACTTGAAAGCGGGATGTTCGTGTCACTGTGACGAGACGGCTGTGTATTATACGTGCGTGGCAAGCGTGCCACGTTTCATGGTGGCAGGCTGGGAGCTGGGCACGATGTACTGGGAGGTGGGGGAGTTGGGCAAACGCGCCACCTGTGGTACGGCTCCGTTCCTCGTCGCGGAGGAGTATGGGGGAGGGGCTGGCATGCCCACCGTGTGCGGCGCTGGGAGGGAGGTGTTTGAGTTGCGTAGGTAGGGATTCCCATACACAGCCGAGTAGCGAGGGTCTATTGCAGACACTGGCGGTGGTAGCACGTCCCGATTTTCTATGGGGGGCGGTGGGTTGTAGTCCCTGGCGTAGTCTACGTATGGAACATAGCCGTTGTTGTTCTGGCCATCCTGAAACAAGTAACACAAATTTCAGCATCTTCTCATTTGTGAACTGTATCACAAATGTTTCATGGTTACGAGAGATTGTATCTGGTAAAAGATTATTTTTACTTCAAACTTACACAAAAATATGAAATTAGCATGCAGTTATAGTAACAATCTAATATTGTTAAAATTTAAAAATTTTTGAATACACTGTAAATTACATTGTTTCAACGAGATTTTATCACTGAAAGTTTGCTTTAAAGATGTGGGTAACCAAAACATCTCGTGGAATGTATAATCAGTTTAAGCAAAAATACTGCTGCAAGACTGGATGTAAGAAAGAAAGAGAGAGAGAGAGAGAGAGAGAAATCTTCATAAGTGAAAGCTTTAGACAAGGTCATAGTATGTTACAGTTGGCCTGCAAATCTGCAGTATTTCATTCCAGCAAATTCACGGATGTGTGAAAACCTCATACAAGATACCTGAATAAAGCCTAAATCACATTATGCAATTTTTTGGATTATTTTTCTTCCCTTTCTCAAATACTTTTATACATGTTTGAGTACAGCTTGCTGCGAGTTCATGTGTTTAGACAGTGCTTGTAAACATTTTGTTCTATCAGTAGACTATCATCAGCTCGTTGTAGGCTCTTGTTCAGCTATACAATGGATCACTGGAGGTTCGTTTAAATACATTTTATCACGAACACTATGCGAGTGGTGACACTGATTACACTAAAATTAACATATACCACCGTAAACTTTCATAATAAAGGAAACATTGTTTCGTTTCTAATACAGTGCCACTGATTACACTAAAATTAACTTGGCATAATTTTTTTGTGTGTGTCAATGAAAAAGTTTACACCACTGTAAACATGGCTAGTAAAGACAAAGTTTCACCAATTTGCACAATAGAAGGAGGTTCGTCGATGTCTCATGAGTTCCGATTTTAACAACACAAATTTACAACTGTGTGAAAAACTTCCGACATGAATAGAAAGTCTTTCAACCGATAAAGATGTGAATAAGTGTGTTGGCAAGGTAGCTTGTGCGAGTATGCGACTGCTATTGGCACGCTAATAGTAAGTGCACCAAATTGTGCACAGTACACAG
The DNA here is from genome assembly GCA_003012365.1 of Medauroidea extradentata. Lineage (NCBI taxonomy): Eukaryota > Metazoa > Arthropoda > Insecta > Phasmatodea > Phasmatidae > Medauroidea > Medauroidea extradentata. The sequence continues at coordinate 6,303 of PNEQ01063428.1, forward strand.
GTAAATACAAATTCTTATGCATTTCATACATTTTTCATTTCTTTTAAAACACTGTTTATGAAAATCTTGGCTGCGAAGTCCACAGACTGAACTAGCATGTTAAGAAAACTCAGATTTTTAGTTGAGTTAGTAATTCTCTTTAAACATAACATTTATATAAATTACCTTTTATTGCTATCATTGAAAATAGTGATAATTTTCTAACATCTCAAAGGAAAAAAAACAGCATTTAAAAATAAACACCCTATAAGAACAAAAATTTTACATATTAAGTTGAACAATAGCAGAACATGTTCAGTATTTAAAATAATTAGAATACTTTGTTTTACAGTAAAGACAAAAAGTTAAATACTTTCCTAATAATCTGCAGAACAGTTCATAGATGTTAAAAAATAAATTAAAAGAAGAATATACACACGAAAACAACTTTCTAATACTATTCCAAGCTAGTTCTAACTTACGGAAATAAAGTTAGAATAGTTACTGAAAAAATATATAAAAATTAATAAAACTTCAAGTAGCAGGTATTCAATTTATTAGGTCAACATTAAGGGTCTCACTGGTTGAACACATTGATCTATGTAAAGAACGTGAAGTAGAGCTGCTATTAAATGAGCTGAAGAAAAAAACAAGAAGTGAGTGAATATCTAAGAAGAATGCCAGAAATCAGGCTACTAGTAATGGGATATCAACAACAAGCAAAACTGATACTGTTAACTGGTTGAAGATGCTTAAAATAACTAAAGTCGTTCAAATTCAGAAGTTTGGAAGTGCTTAGTTTGCTAGTTATTAATTATTAATCCATAAAAATAGTTATTGGACTGGTATGTATTTCACCTGCTTTGAAAATTATGAAACCCTAAACATTTGATGCATTCTGTATATGTTGTTGAAAATTAACAGGAAGTTGTGTTTCACCTTGGGTGGGAAGGTGGGGTCTGTGAACTCTGCAGAGTAACGCGGGTATAGATGCTCCCCTCCGTTGACGGGAACTGCAACAGGCACTGGTCCTGCAAGGGGCACCCCTATGCGGGTGACAACACTCTCACTGCCCGTCTCGGAGTCCCCGGGTCCATACTCCAGCTCACAGTGCATGTTGCTGACAGAGGAGCCGGTCCGTAGCTCCATCTTCAGTTCCGAGATGTTTGATGAACGATCTGACTCCTTGCACTGCTTCTCTGCATCGCGACAGTCGCCTGAAGCACATGCTCGCACATTATAGCAATCCACCACTGTGTTGTATTGCTTAAACAATGCTAGCCTTCTCTACCTTGTCTGACAATTCTCTTATGTGTGAAGATGTTATTCAACCTTTACTGTTCAGTTAATTTAGAATTACTCGGTTTAGCAACATAACAAATTAAAGGAGTAAAATAAAAAATAATAGCATTCTGATTTTTAAAATTTGAGCTACAAATTTTTAATGTTGCATTTATAATTTTTGCAACTTTGATATCAGAAGTCTTATATTGAATTACTCCAGAAAAGTTTTACAGTTTTCATCTTGAACAAACAATGTTTAACAGTTCAGTGAAAACTATGTATGTATATTAATTATTTCTGCTAAATTCACACTAGTTGCATAATTACAGAACAACTCTGATTTGACGTCATAGTTTTCTCAGCACAACAGATTTCTACACATACAATAAACCATCAGTTGCCATTACCTTGTAAGCAACGTGTGTGTGTGTGTGTGTGTGTGTGTATGTGTGTTGGTAAATCAGGTTGCAGCAAGCAATCAGCACATGATGTAAAAGACAAACTAAAAAAATAAAGGAAGGTATCAGTATTGTATTTGTGAAATATTATTGGAGAACATGAAAACATGTTATTACGTATTTTAACACTGCATGTTATAAGTAAAAAATAGATGAAATACTGTGTATGTTAGCAGGTTGTTTATTTTCTTACGTAAAACACTGCCCATTAAATTACTGAAATATTGTAAATCTCCAAGAAGAAACTGTTGTGTCGTGACTGTAGTACTGCTGTGACTCCTGTATTTCTCAGGACATAACGAAGCAAAACCCTTTCAAAACTTTTGTAATGGAGTAGCAAGAAATATTTGTTACTTTCCAGAAAATTTTCATAAAAGTGATAAATATACAGACGGGGTGCAAAATGATATGTTAAAATTACTAAGGCAACTTCTTAGGAGTATTTTACTGTAATTTATGAGTGGAGTGTGTTGTTACCTTGTGGCTTCTTTTCTCTTCTCTGACACAAGATGATGACCATTGCTATTGCGATGATTACGACCACACCTCCAATAACTCCAGTCAGGACCATTAGCAAAGGAAAGTTTTCTGAAACATGAATTACAAATTTAGAGTGAGCAATCTTGTAGTTAAAATTAAATAATGTCCAGTATTAACATCCACAGAAAATATGCAGTAGTGAAGGTTAATTAATATGTTGTGTACAATAATTTGGCTTTGAGTTCATGAACAATTTATGGTCTCTCATGTGTGTTCATTTGCAGTAATATACATACTATTAGGTTAGCTTGCCTGATAATGTAAACCACTTAATAACCTTTATTATTATTATTATATATTGTAAACTCCCATTGCAACAAATATTTAAAAATCTCATCAATGCCCGGTATAGACCCGGTATGCATTTATCAGCAATACAGCTGGAAAAGAATATGATTCTTCTTGCACAGTACTCAAACAATCTGACTTTCTTACATGAGCAATGGCGTACGTCCACAAACCAATAAATTCTCATTGGGGACTTTAGTTCTGTATTTTTATGGTACTAATAATTCATCACAGATGTAGCTTCCTAGATCAGTGGGTTTATTGTCAATAGAATTTTTATGAAGGGTTTTATTTAGTTATTTATTTTTTTTAAATTTGGGAAGGAGGTAAAAACCTATACTAAAAATTAGTAATGAATATTTGTTGAAAGTGCTGGAAGTAAAGCTCAGAAGGCAAGAAAAAGTTTTTGGTTGGAGTGAATGAAAGATAAGTATGAAGGTCTAGAATATAAGGACTTAAATTTTGGCTGAGTAGAGAGCATGCAAACATGTACTTACAAGCTGACATAATAAATACTACTTACTCTGAGGCTTCAGGTTGATCTCGACGACCGCACTGCCGTATGGATTGGTGACAGAGCAGTTGTAAGAGCCAAAGTGCTGCTCCTGTGACTCGCGGATCACCAGAGTACTTCTGATACCGTCTGGCAGGGGATCCTCTAGTATGGTGTAGTCTTTGTCGTCTGAGTCGACTTCGTTGCCCTTGTAGGTCCAGAGAACATGGTCTGGCTTGGGCACAGAGGAAGCTATGCACTCGAGCCGTACGTTGTCTCCTTGGATGCCGAACTGTGTGCGGTGGCTTGTGATGTTTGGTGGGCCTCGCAGGTAGATGGTCGCCTCTGCCCTGATGTCTGGGAAACGAGGCACGTTGGCCTTGCAGTAGTACCTGCCGGCTGTGCTCTCGTCTACTTTCAATGTCAAGTTGGCAGACGTGCCGACAACCTGCAACAAATGGTATTTCTTGCAACTCTCCAGAACACAAATTTTACAGTCGCAGTGATTATATTTCTCAGTTTCATACCTTTTTTTTATCTTTTATGCTCACTTTGCTTTAAACTTAATTTTTTCCTGACACTGAAAGCAGATAAATGAAAGAAGCTATCGTTCCGAAATTCCTGTCAAAGCAATGAAACTGTAAGGTGGGACAACTGCATTGAGTTCTTACTTCATCACTTCAACAACCTTAAATATACTTCCCATTCCTGCCTTTTATTGCTCCTTAACCTGCTGAAGCCTGTGGCTGTTGGACAAACTTTGTTGGTGCCTACAGCCGCTTTACCTGTGCCTCGAATCCTGAACCTTTTGTTGTTTAGATAGTTCTTTAACCAACTATTCTGTGATGGATCAGCTAAAATGTTAAAAAGCGTTGCGAGGCACACATTTTCACAAGTAGCAGACACGTTATTTCTTGGTATTATAATTAATTTTTAATGAAAAGAAAATTTTTAAAATATAATTTTCATTTCTCATTTTATTATACTGTACATCCATTGAATCATTCCACTTTTACTTACTTTCCGGGTTGTGTCATGCCTCCACTCTATCTCGGGGGGTGGATTGCCGTCCACATCACAGGACAATGTAACCGTGTCCCCTGAATCTGCCTGCAAGCTTCGAGGCCTAATGCGAAATCTTGGACCATCTGCAACACACGTCACATGCAATTATTTTTAATACTATAAACAGTTTCAGTGGTGTACAAATTTCAAGCGTAAGTACCAATCAAAATATTTGAATAGTTTTAATGTCTTTTATGATGTGTATGTTAAAGACTGTGTATTGTTAAAAAATAACATGTAAAATTTAGCTTTAGATGGATGTAACTCCAGACTAAGTGTGGAATAAACTAAAGCATGATCTAACTGTTTGGAGAGGACTTTTCAAATATAGCTCTGTGATATTACTTCTGATTGATCTACCTCTCATCATCCACTGCAAGCACTAACTAGACTATCAATGTGTGTGTGATATGGAGCAGGAACTAGCAGAATGAACAATTGGAAACTTTGTCGCAATAATTTAATTACTAAGGACGTGGTACGTGATTCTAATAAATCTGCAAATAAGGAAATAGAAGCATTCATTATTTCAAAGAGGATTACATATTATGCAGCTTGAGAAACTAGACAGAAAAGCAAATACTGTATAAAAATAAGAATGAATAAGATGTACAGCATCTGAAGAAACATAGGAGAATACAGAGGAAATTTTTTTTTTCGGTTGAATGGCGATTTTTGTATGGAAATAATTTTTGCTGTGTTATTCATTTGTTACATAACATTAGTTCTTACAAATTCTTAAATGGGTGTAGTTGTAAAGTAATTGACATGACTGATCAGGATAGGAAGAAGAAAATAGCTGCAATGACATAAAATGTAGTCGTTAATAAAAACTAGCACTGAAATTTTCTATGAAAATATGTAATAAAGGAAATTATAAGTCATTAATGTTACAATCTGTAGTTTTACTGACAGCAGAGAATAAAAATCGGAGCTTATTATTTCTCATATTACAGTATGTATCATGACGTTATAAGTCTACAGCTTATGCACACACAGATTATGAAAATGTGTGTTCACTGTTGCAAACTTTACTGGAATGAAATGTGATGCCAACAATGGGCAAGGAAAACAATGCAGCTGTAACAGAAACTGGACGACCTTGATCAGCCCAGTGTAGCATACTTGTGGTGAAACTTGATATGCTAAAAGTAATGTTCTCTTACAACTAATGTCGAGAGTTTCTGATTCTTCGCTCTTGCCCACTGGGTTGTGCACTTCACACTTGATGATGGCATCGTGAAACTTCCTAGAGACGTTGGTAAGGACCAGCTTGGTAGTGTAATCTCCTGGCACCGGCTCGTCATTGATGTACCAGCGGTATGTTAGTTCCAGGGGGTTGGCATCGGCGCGGCACTCCAGGGTCACGTCCTGGCCCTCGACCAGCCGATCGTCCTTAGCTTCCACCACGTTCAGGCTCACCTTGGGTGCATACTTCACCTGCAACCATGAAAACCAACCTCTGAGTTCAGGCTCACCCTTTCCATATTTTTAACTACTACTGGTACTTGCATATAATTACATTTTTGTATAACTTTGAATATTTAATGTGATACTAATAAATAAAATTGTTAATGTTGAAATGCCTGTAATTGATGTTAATACAGTTATAATTCTTATCGGTAATATTATGATCACAGACAATTACAGATCTGGAGTATAAGAAAGGAATATACTGAGGTACGGTGTACAACATTCTAGTCACACTTTCTTTGTAAATTTCAGTGTTATTTAATGGTGTCAACAATGCAATGGTACTTCTGTCGATCAATAACTTAAATTTATTTTTGCTTCTGGCATAATAAATGTTGTACTAAAATTGAAATTACAATACTTTCTCAGTTTCAAGAATAATTTTATACTATCCAGTGTTCAGTCAAGCTTAATGGGAAGGCTCCAAGTCTCCTCTTGATCACCAAAGAACCCAATTTATTTGTCACAGTATTTATAATTATACAGTGGTTAATTATCAAACTTTGATAACAACATAATGGTTTTCTACATTAATAAAATGCTATTGGGGATGATAAATGTGGTATTTCTTTAACAGTGCAGTGTAGTATGTATATTGTTTATTAACAAATTTGATTCCTTTAGTTGTAAAGTTGTTTTGAAGTTAAAGTTTCCATGAAAATATGTTCAGTATGTTATTGATTTTTTCTGTTACACAAAAATCTACTGGAAAAATTATCATAATATATTAAATATGTGTGTGTCAAGTAAATAAGGATTCTGGCTACATGTTGTATAAGTAATACTGTAGCATGTGTTTTGAATGTTTACTTACATTTTGACTTAGGCATGGTAGTGACTAGCTTGTTTTAAAGTCTTGAATGTTTATGTGTTACAAATATATAACAGTGGCATAACTCAATATCCTGATTGTGTAAAAAGGCCTGACTAATGATTGAGATTCTATGTTCTACTGATACAGCATTGCCATGTTTGTCAGTATTCCTTTTGTCATGGTACTGAAAACATTGTCTACACTTAAAGGGGTGTTCATAAAAAATTTAAAAATTTTGCAGTCTGTGTGATATTTGAAAACTCTTTGGAGAGGGCAGTAAAACAGTAACTTTAGTGCTATGGTTCTGTACACTAGCATCCTACACACTGAAAATGCACAAATAGGGATTGTCTGTGCACTGTTCCCTCTGCTCTGCTCTCCACAAAAATACATTCACTTCACCGGGTCCGTATGCTCAGCTGGCTTGGCATGTCACGTCTTCATGGAACTCGAGGAAATGTTCTTGCATTAATATTCACGGGTAAGTTAATCTATGGCTTGCAGTTAAATCATATTAATATCTGAGAGTCTTTACTTTTTCTAGGGAGCGCCAGAGATCTCGGCAACTTATAGTTCCATATTACTGGATATACAAGAGTAGATTGTGTCTTGACTTACCTCTAAACGAAGTTTAGCACTGCGGTAGGTTCGGTCAGCCTGGTTCTGAGCTTGGCATGTGAAAGTGGTATTGTGGTGCTCTTTCTTTGGTGTTAACCTTAGGATTGACTTGGCATTGAACCGTCGACCATCTGGTAGGGATGACACAATGTACTCCAATCCATCATTCATTACGTTTCCCAGGCCGTCAATCCATGTAATCTGCAACGGTCCAAACATTTACCACGTTACGAATCAGAAAAATAAAAATTTATGTGTCGTCATGTAATTTATAATTTGTTACGATAAGTCAACATTACTTTAAGCCTTACTTACATACCTCGTATCAATGAATGTGAAATTATTAAACAAGCAAATTGACAGTCAGGCCAATGTTAACTTTGACAAACATTTTACAAGTAATTTTTAAATTCATTGAATTTAATTTTTTTTTGTAAACTTTCAGTTGTCTGGATGGAACTGAAATTAAAGTAGATATTTTGTATGATAATTTCTCTTTCTGTATACCATATGTTTGTACAAGTCAGTTATAGATCCATGAGCGCACCATGCATTTCCATGACAATTTGCTCCATGAGAGCAACATGCATTTTCACTGCAATTTCCTGTAGGTTCTTGAAGGAAAGGCATACAGTTACTCACCTCCGCGGCCGGTTTTCCTGCCATTGACACACATTCCAGCTCAATTTCGCGGTCCTCTGTTGTGACCAGGAAGTCTCCTTGCACTATGCGTGGTGGCTCAGGCGGCACCAAGATTGTGAGGTTAGCGAACTTGGACCGAATGCCTGGCTCACCCCGCGGGCCAGGCCCCACTTGACACTGGTACCTCGCGTCGTCCTCTAGCATCACTGGGAAGATGTCGAGCGAATAGTCGCCTGCAACCACATAAATGTCCTTGAACATGTGGCATACTGTCTACCAGTTGCTAGCACATACTAGCAATGATGAACACTTTTAGTAAAATCAACAAACTGAAAGCTTAGTTTACACAGTCATTTCCTATCCTGTTCCTGTGTAATTTCCTCCAGCAGTAACACACAACTAACTATAGAACTGAAAATATGCACTACTGCTTACGACAGTAGTCATTAATTGAAATGATATTTATTAGGTTTAAAAGAAATCAATCATGATATTCAAAACATAAGTAGCATAAGAGAAAATATAAGTATGAACAGTGCATTGTTGTCTGTTGCTGTTTAAACTCAAAGAAAAGGAACTGTGTAAGGATTGCAATGCAAATAAAGGTTATTAAAGTATAACGAGTTTGGATCAGCTTGGCTTGACAATATCAAAGGAAGGCACAAAAAGCATATCTTAGCCATCATTTTGGGAGTAGTTTTTGTTTGTTTGTTACTCAAGTGTTATAAAATAGTCTGGAATTGGTTAAAAAATCTCCTAAATGTACAAAATAATTGACCTACGTAAAATTATGCTACAGAATGGTTATTTCGAAATTATTCATGAAGCTTCTGCTATAGATATTTCTTTCGTACATACTTCAGTTTTCATAACAACAGGTAGTCTATTGAAGCATTAGTACATTACGTCTGTCTGAGCATACGCACACTTTTCCCTTCTAAAACATTAAATATAAAAAAATGTAACAAACTTCAAGATTATTGGAAAGGGGAGAAAAGGACATTTCTTATATGCATCAGTGTGTGTCTGTTATCAAAGGTGTTCTGTTCCAGTGAGTTACACATGTACCATTACTGTACTTTTCATGAAATCTAGCAGTAGTTATACTATATGTCCGCTCTGGAGGTCTTTTGCTATAAATCAACATATAGTGATGTTAATATTTTTTTAGTTATCTTGTGTCCTCATGTGAGTGTACATCCATCTCATTCACTTAGATGAATATTTAGGCATAAAAGCTTAAACTTAAAAAAAAAAACTTGTGCCTAGCTGAGGCATTTCCGGTTCGCTAGCCAAATGGGCACCGTAAAATATTCTTATGATCTGGTTAAAATTGGTTTTTACTGTGTGGCCTAATTTTTTCGAGGCAAATATTTTAATGTTTTTAAGAAACATTAGCAAAAACCATTATGTGTTTTTTTCCTTGAAGACACTCATTTACATTGTAAAAACAATTTTTTTTAAATGTATGAGCAGGTTTTATAATATCGGTTTCCTGTTAGATATAAAAAAATTATTTTTCAAACGCTGTATGAATTTAAGATTATGGTTTAAAGGTAGCTCTCTAGCTAAGTAGCATCTGTGTGTGAAAAGCACAACATTCATGGAGTGCTGAGGGTGTTGGGGTGTTGCTGACTAGTGTGCATAATGACGTATCACCTCTATGCACAAGCCAAACAATGTATTTTTTATGTACATTGGATTCAAACTTTTAAGCGTAGTGCTTCAGAAGATGTGATTGATCGGATTGACATTGTATCCAATTCATTTGTAACATAAGTTAGTAAATTGTAAAATAATGTTACAGTTAACAAGTGTATCCACCTATAAAATAATTTAGTATAATCTACTATTACTTATTTTAAAATATCTTCTGTCATGGGCTTGTCTAAATACGCCATGAAAACCTATTCATAATCGTGTGTGTGGGTCAAGAAGTTCATTACTCTGGTCGAAAAAAAAATATATTCATAATTTTAATTTTATTGAATGCACTTTAATTTATTGAAAGTCGGCAATACATGTGGTTTTCAAGTATTATTGCAGCCGTGGACTGAACAATGTGTCGCTTTGTCTTGTTACAAAGCGAACACGCGCGAGCCTTGCCTTGTCAGAACGTAGCTGGGGGTTGGCACTAGTGGAGTGAGTTAATGCCGCGTGACGTCACACCAGCTGCCGACTGCGGATCGGGGTGGGGGAAAGATGCGCACGCGCCTACCTGGTATTTTTCCTAGTTCCATGTTTGTCAGGTGTCTTGTTTTGCTTGCCCTATTAAGGCCATGGTCTTTCATTTATTTTGAACAATTGCAAATAACTCCAATATTTTTTAACCAAATGCTTTGAAAAAATTTGAGACTGTGTACAGTCGTACGATACAAAAACTTGCCAGAGCGTTTCGAAACCGCTGCAAAACTGAAAGGCCTAGCGCGCGATGGTTTCGGTGATCCGGTGGCTGAAGTATCGAAAACGGTAGTGGCAGTGGCTTGGGAGTTGATCGTTAACTTCGCAAACGTTGCAGCAGAAGTTCTGCGGGTGGTGCCAAGTCCGCATTTGACCGCCAGCAGAGACCGTCTTTCTTCGGCGTGCAAGGTGAGTTTGGCTTTGATTTGACGCTGCACACGGCTGTGGTGTTCTTGTTGATTACGTCATTAGTAATTTTGTAAGATTGCAGTGTGTAGTGGGACACCGGGGTGTTTCGTATTTATAACAAGCTTATTTTCAAGCTAAATACGTGAATTGTTTTGCTAACTATAAGTTGCTGGTTGGAACACGGCCTGAATATTAAATGTTTGTGTGCGGTTTTTATTTGTATTCGTATGAAGTAGCCTACTTAGTGTGGATCTAGTGTGCCTCATTCAAAATTTTTTACCTCTTGTGGAGAGGGTTTGAGTGCATATTGTGTTTATTTATTTATTACATTTAATGTCTGTAGGTTATTGTGCCGTCGTTCGCCCTGCGCTACTTTGCTACTAATATTTTGCACTACGCACAGTTAGTAGCTAGTAATTTTATAGGTCTGCGTAGAAGAATCAATTGAGGTAATGTATAATGTTAACAATTTTTATTTTCAACCTAGTTTAATGATTTCGGCTCTAGCGATTTCCAGAGACAAACAAAATATGCCGTACGCAATTTTTCTAGAAGTTCTTCAGGCGAGGTGTTCCAAACAGCACAAATGTTCGCACCCGCGCCCTCTGACTCGGAAGTGACGTCAGAGAGTGGCGTTGCATAATGCAGGGTGCGAGCTGCGTGAGAGCGAGCGCTCGAGTGCTGGTAGCAAGTGTTTGTATTCCATAGAGTACTGCATATTTGTTAACTGCGCCCACACTTTGTTTGCGTGCAGTATATTCTCAGGTACGGAAAATAATACTTATAATATTCTAGAATAAGCTGGATGAACGATACCAGTGGTTACAATGTTCACAGTAAAATACGAATGTGTACGCATTCCAAAATTATTTGTAGGAATACTGGGCCCGAGTGTGAGTGCTATGTTGAGTATTTGGAACAGCCTTGGTGCGACTGTCATATGATCTATGTCGTATTGTTCGCTGTGTTTATGCTTGGTACATTTGTTAATGTATAGCGAACTTAAGGGCTTGTTCCGGAGTTTTTTTTCAGACTGGTGACAATAACTCAAATATTTTTTTAACCAAAAGTTTTGAAAAAAATTGAGTCAATGTGCAATCACACGATGCATAATACTGTGGACGAATTTTTTTAAAATAATGTACCATTCGCCAGCAAAAAAATTATTTCCTTCATTTTTGCTTATTTTCACGACAAAAAACGTGGTACTTTGGGCAATGAAATCTAAAAAACCGTTCAGTATAATTCTACAAAAATATTCAGCTACAAATTATAACATATAAGTGTCAAAACTGTGCAGCGAAATTTTGATATGAGTATTAGGTAGCAATAAAAAAATATTTTCAAAATCACTGCAAAACTCCGTAACAAGGCCTTAAGTTTTTCTTGTAGGAAACGTTTATACGTAGCAAAGAAATTAACGTGATCTGCGTTTATCAGTGGTATTCATGCAAAGTTTTTCCTTTTTTTTTTTTTTTTTGTGCTCAAATTATAAGTATCCAGGTAGCATAGTGGAACTTTCATCAGTTAACGGGCAGAGAAACTAAGTACTGACTGAATTTAGAAAACTGACTTAGCGTCTTATTGAATTTTCAAACCGGAAAAATGCCTGTAGTTCTTTGTCTTATGTGACACGATAGTAACTTAAATCGCGATAGTAACGTATTGTGACTTGCGGCTAAATTTTACTAAATTAAGGGCGCGTTTCACATCCGTTTTCAATACAATTTATTTTTATATTTGTACCCGATATATTTTTTCTCATTTTAAACATAAATTGTGACTAAATTTCTTAGGAGGAAGATTAAGTCACAATTTATGTCTAAAATGAGAAGAAGAAAAATACCTGGTACAATTATAAAAATGAAAAATTACGTCGAAAACTGATGTAACCCGCGCCCTTGGACCAACTACCACGCGCTTAGTATGCATTGCAAAGAGTTCGTTATTACGTTTTTTTTTTGTACTAAATTAGTTCACATGTGCCCACTGTGTCAATGTACGAACGGAAAATACACTTCAAACGATGACAGAAAGGTAGTTTCAAATCATCCCGCCAATTAGAAAAATAATTTCGCAGCTCTACAAAATGGCTTAAAACCGTTTTTACCACTTTTTATATCTTAAAAACTACGAACATGATTCGTGTGACACTAGTCTAGAAACATGCAATGGACGTTGCTTAAAACTTTTCACCAATAAAAATATGGGGTTGCCACTGCAAGTGTCAATCAGGCGAGTGATCTAAGATACCACTGCAAGCCGTTTGTCTTTCCCTAGAGGCGATACCGCACCAGATGAGACGGTCAACATCGCCCTTGGCGTCATGCCTCACTCACACAAACATACGACCAGCAGGCGGGCGCCTTAAGAGAGCATGGCAGATAAATAAACGCTGAAAACATCAATTAATTTCTACGCTTGTTTCGAAGCCAATATGGATAAAATACTCTATGACAATCCTAGATGACGGTATTTGCCAACTTTATGAGTAAATATTTATCCAGAATTACTAATTCGTTACGCGCGATCTCTTGCGCCGCAGTTAAATGCACGAGGTTGTGACGTCAGAGATTGTGGATCAGAAATTCGTAACACTGGAAATAATATTGTTTAAAACGTTGGATAAAACTGTTGTCTAGGATTGCTATTGTTTAATTTTCGCAAATTGGCTTCAAGAAACCTACAGTTATAGATTAACTCTGTTAGCGTTGAATTGTGTACTACGACCTCTTAAGTGACTGTACAACACGATAGTCACTCTTGCGCTGTCGTGACAGTACTGATACTATCGCACCACTTTTATTTTAGACAGTGTCTCAGTACCACCGTAGGAATGGGTTTACTTTTGAATACAATTTACTATTTTAAATATATTTTGCTAATCAAGTGTCCCTACTGACATTATTTACACTTAATTACAATAATATTGAACAGGATAATTTTCGAACGGTGGTCATGTAATCAGATTCTACATTCTGAAACTATTGCGCACGACTTTATGCACATGTAAACCGATACTATCACGGCATAACAAACGAATGTCGTAAAATATATTATATCTCTCTGCATACGTCTCGAAAATACGTATTTTCTGTCTGTAATTGAGAAGAGCTACGTTCGCATGACGAGTCTAGCATTTGTTTTCTAATGATGATTATTTAAATCACGAATAATAAATGGAATAACACACTAGGCCTAATGTATCAAATGTATGTACAGCCTAACAAATCAATAAATTGTTATATTGGTGATTTATGAAATTAAAGTATGCCTACTTTAAGTTTTTTTTTTTTGTAACAGTTACCGAGTTTTCTTGCACAGGTTTCAATTAAATTTAGTATATACTTCTTCCATTTTTTATGACGACCAGATAATAATTTACGTAAACATGTAAACCTATATATTAAACTGTCACATATGTAATTGTATGACTAGTATCTTGATCTGTTCAAGTAAATTTATAACCTGGCGTAATATACGGGACCACAGTTTCATCAGACACCGCTACATTATTGTAGCTTTACAAAATGGCAGCAGATAGACTATTTATGGAAACTGCAATTCGGTAATAATCAGTTCATTATTCACGTAAACCCGATTACGAGATAGGCCACACGTCCGTACATCACATTCCCACAACATGTCAAGTCCTCGTGGATCGCTGTTCCTCGCTCTAACCTTTTGTTCTCTGTGGAATAAACGTCCAGTTCATTTGTGCGCGGGATTTGTCTGGTGAAATAACGGAGTGGCCACTATTCTCCAACGTCATACAAATAACAATGATAACTGGCCAATGTAAGCTTTCACCGATAGTAACAAGCCTTCAAAATCCTACGAAGTATTTAAAATCCCCATGTCAATACATTCCCCAAAAACTAGGTACATCGACAAAATGAGATGGACGAGAATGCCCAAGTTGGAAACCAACATTGGCAAAATTGTTTACACTTCTTTATAACTTATGTAACGTCATTTGAAGCAAATCAGAAGTTATGAGTGAGCAGAAAATGCCAGCTAACCTATAATATTATAATCAGTTACCAACACAGTGAAAATATCTCATAAAATCTTATATTATTTACATAGTCGATATTACATTAGACGAAAGAAATCGCCAGCAGTTTGACTATCATTGAAACTAACCTTTATTAGTATTGCGTTTGTATTTTAAAATTTCTTCGGATTGTTCTTTGGTTCCTTTTATTGCCGTAAATCAAGAGGAGTGTGTACCGGTATCAAATTCTCGCATTTGACGCATGGGAACAGCTAAGAGCCATAGTACCACGCTCGACGAGAAGTATATCGCCTCTATTCACAACGCACCTAACTGGCGCGCAGGGGTGGATCTAGAAGGGGGGAGGGGGGCAGACTGCCTCGGGCGCCCGCTGGTGGTGCCATATAATATTATAAATACAGTATCTATAATTACAATTCACATTTTATACACTACTGTTATTTAATAAGAGGGCGTGGTACATAATTCAACACTAAAAACATTAATCTATAACTGTAGGTTTCTTGAAGCCAATTTGCGAAAGTTAAACAATAGCAACCCTAGACAATAATTTTAGCCAACGTTTTAAACAAAATTGTTTCCAGTGTTACTAACTTCTGAGGCACAATCTCTGACCCCGGAACCTCGTGCATTTAACTGCGGCGCAAGAGATCACGCGTAACGAATTAGCAATTCTGGATAAATATTTACTCATAAAGTTAGCAAATACCACTATCTAGGATTGTCATTGAGTGATTGAGTATTTTATCAATATTGGCTTCGAAAAAAGCGTAGAAATCAATTGATGTTTCCAGCGTTTATTTATCTACCACGCACTCTTTAATACTGTTGGGTTGATTGGACCTGGGGGAAAGGAGGGAGGGGTGCAAATCACTATTCTTGCCCCGGGCGAAGGAAAGCATAGATTCGAATGCAGGGTTGCCGCCGTAGTCTATTTCTTTTGGGACTTTTAGCAGTGATAGAAAAATTTTATTCTTAGATGTAGTAAATAACGTCAACGCATGCTTCTTGTTTTACGTTTTACGAATTAAAGTGACATTTTTGGAGTTACAGCGATCTAAATAAAGCCTTTTTAGCCATTATGAAAGGGCCGAAAATCATGTTTCCAACTAGCGAGCTGAATTTTTGAAATAATAGAAGCGTAGTTTCAAGTATGTGTTATTTTCGTAGATAACAACAATATACTGTTCTGTAAAGTAGAGGCAAATTGTTATTGAATTCGTGCGTAAAAGTAGACGATTAAGTAAGACGTGGAGAGTACGTCTAAAAATGAACTTAAAAAAATATTTATTAGTCACTGCAAAATATTTTGTTCAAATAGATCTTACAAAATTGTTTGTAGTGACCACAAATTTTTTTTTTGCTGTCCCCAATAAAGTTTTGTAATGTCAACAAAAATATTTTGTAACCACTACAAAATTATTTTGTGGCGTCCGTATTGACAAACCATTTTGTAGCCACCACAAAACAGTTTTTTCCTGTGTGTAATGTTCACAAATAAATTAATATATGTGTGTATATATTATCTTGGTCTACGGATTGTCTGTTTTTAATAATGATGAGTCACATTTAATTAATTGACACTCGGTTACCATAAACATAATCATAGCACCAGGACAATATTCTAATTTTGCTACCCCCACTATGTCACCTAAATTTCTTTTCGCCCGTACAACTTACCTATAGTAGAATGATTTTATACCAAATCTGTCAACCTTTTGTATAGGCTATATAAATGTGTGTGTGTGTGTGTTATATTATAACCCTAGTTGCGTTTTTCCTTTCAAAGTAATTTGTAGCTTCCTGTCACTTATGTATAGACTGAAATCGTTCTCGGAATTGTAGTCCAGTTATACCGACTTCGGAAAATATACAACCGTGCCTTATACATGTTTTATATCTGCAATGCAGATTGTCGTAGAAATTATATTTATGTACGATGGTGATACTGATGTTTGTACTGCTTCTCATTTATAACTCGATGAGAAAAAAAAAGGAGGGGAGGGGGCGAAGCTTCAACTAACGAGACGCAATTTACACAGAACGTACTGTACTTAACACGTGCTTTTTCTACTCTGTGTCTTTTGTGGACGAGCATTTAGTCCCCGGAGTCGCAGGGCGTGAAATATTCGCCGCATCAATCCGCCCACGAAACACGTCAGCCGGCGCGTTCGCGGCGACATTGTCACCTGTCACCCCCCTTAATGACAAGGCGCGTGATAGCGCCGCCTGCACAAAGGATGCCCACGTGGCGCATCCATCACCACAGAGAGCTGTGTAGCTATGCCTGTGAGCACGTCCCAGGGTTGCCAACTTGCGACATGTCCTTATTCAGATATTTAATAATGTACCGCAGCCGTAATTTGTTGCCTATAAAAACCAATGCTTTTACGCATCGAGAGTGAGAAATTTTGGGCAGCGCTTAGCATCGAGGTCTTTAGCGCCGGTGAGGTGACATGAAGTGAGGCAGTAGCAGCGCCGGAATGAAGGGGCGGGGGGAAACGGGAGATCCCAGAGAAAACCTGCCAATCAGCGGCATCGCCCGGCACGATTCCCACATGAGAAAATCTGGGGACCCACCCCGCCGGGAATCGAAGCCTTGGAGTTTTTACGCATCGAGATAAGGGGTCAGAACTGATATGAATAACAATTTTAACTTAACAGCGCTTCGAAAAAATAAAACCTCCTGTTTTTTTTTTCTTTTAATAATTTATATTCTGATTATTTTCGAAGATACTTGTCGTAACATGCGCATAATGAAAATTGACTTAAGTAAACCTTACACCAAAAATGTTTGCAATAGGCCTACTGGCTTTGGTATCTTAAAACGAAGGGAATAGTTGTAGCCGTATGTGCACGAAAATATCCGTATAGTTGGCAACGCTGATTTCTCTGAATTACGCCACAGCAAATTCCACGCTACAAACGCCAAACTAAATTAGAATAAAAAAATAACCTTTATTTTATCTTTTAAAAATATCATGGTTATACTGTAAAAAATTGTTATTTTTCAAAGTATTTGTCGCTGGATGCTCAAAATAAAAAATTAAACAGCCCAGCCAAAATAATAATAAAATTTACAAACGAAGATATTGTCGCATGTGTATGATAATTTCGGTACGGTTGGAAATGCTGTACTCACCACTTTATTGCGGGTCAGAACATTCTAATCTACAAACGCCAAACTGACTCGTGTCCAGGGCACGGTCGAAGAAGTACAGGTCTGGACACTCGCCTGGAAAATTGACCTCCTTGTTGTTTGACTGTAGTTCACCAAGTTACCGAGAATATTGTGTTTTATTGGCGTTTCAGTTAGGGCGGTCGGACTAAACTCCGCCCACTTTCTTTCCACTAAGATAAACAATTTATGAAAACTTATTTTTATCAATTTATGAAATACTTCCTTCCCTCACAAATTTAAGAAAAGGCTCCAGCAATCTTTATTTATATTATAAATTTAACAATGGAAAAAAGTGGGCGGTGTTTGAGTCGGACCGCCCGGATTACAGCGCCAAAAAGTACGACATTCTCGGTAACTTGACGAACTACAGCCAAACAACAAGCGAGTGTCCAGACCGTGGTCCAGGGGCACCATTTTATTTCATTTTAAACGCTAGCGCGAGTTAAATATACACAGTGCTTTTCGCCTTGTCGTTGTGTGCTCTCGCTGAGCATGATACAGCCTAATGCCGGAATACACAGGCGCGACACAGGTGACACGAATTATCGTTATTGCTAACATTAGTTTGGCTGTGTCACTAAATACTAACATCTAGTGCGACATCCACAGATGTTTAGGGTATTTCAGATTTTTTTTTCTGGTTTATTTGTAATATTTTTCAAAATACCCACTGGCATTCCGAAATGTGGAGATAAACGCACAATTATACGTTTACTTAGTGGTAACCATGAGAATCTCGTTTTTAAAATAAATAAAAGCAGTTTACTACTCAACAGTTTCACCACATTTGGGCGTAAAATTAAATTTCGACTCGAATAAAATCGATCAAATTTCTACTCGGAATTCGCGTCGTGTCCGCCGTTTTGGTGCGCTGACATCACAGAAACACCGGTGCTGATTGGCGGGCAAATTTTGTATTTAGTTTCGCAGCGGTCTTGTCTCGTCTGTCATGCTTATGCGATTCCGGCATAATGCAAAAGAAAAATGTGTGAAGCAAGCCAACTTTTGGCGTGTCAAGACGCGCGGGAAAATATTATCCTAGCCACATAATTGAAAGAATTTCTCAAAAAATAGAATTGCTGAAACCCAACGGCTTATATTGTGGGTAAGAATACTGTTTACATAATGCGTGATTGGTTCAGGTTTAATATTTCGTTATCGTTGCAAGGCAGCGCCCGGTCGCCGTGCCCCATGCCAACCTCCTCTCCTGGGGGCCGATTAAATATCGCCATCTGCTATTTGCACCGACGCAGAGTAAGTTAAACGGGTCTTCTACTGCATGTACCTGAGTATTTAATTCCAGGGCCGCGCTACAAATTTTGCGTTGCACCCATAAATTGCGATATTTAATCAGCCCCCTGGGCCCCACACTGCTTGGCGCTACTTGTACTTCTGCCATCGGCTGGCTGGGATGTACCAATCAGGAGATAGTGTTTGACGCCCCTGATTTGCGCTCCAAAGCGATCACGGTCCCTCGGAAAAGGCCCGCGTCGAGCTAGGATTAAGAATTATCTGGTTGATTTGATGCCGAGTATACTGTTCATGACGATCGAGTGGGCAGTGATTGTTTGGCGCTTAATCTGTGCGTAGAGAGTGGCCGCAATGTAGCGACGAGGACTGTGTGTCACCGGGAGAACTAAAGAAAGTGTGGATGACACATTTGCGAATATGATACGGACAAGTTGGTTAGACTGGAAGGGTATAAGATTGCTGGATTTATTGAGGAAGTTCAGGAACGAGACATTTTTTTGTGTTAAGTGATTGATGCAATTCGAAGACATCAGTTTGTGAGGAATGCATTGACTGGCTATGTAGTGTAGGAATTTTATGTGTTAGTGTAAAATTAAACTCGTAGAATATTGGATCAAATGCAAATATGTGTCGTGAAATAAATTTAAATATAATAAACATTTATTTTTAACCCTATTTATCAAGTCCTCCACCTCGCTCAAGAAAATTACTTCCAACTTTGAATTATAAAAAAAAATCTTGGAATCAATATCAAAATCAGTAATTTTTCGCGAATGTGTCATATTTCATTTCATTTTCGTAACATTTAACGATGCTTAGAGAAGCAGCTGAGATATTGTCAGTAGAAACGTTTCTGCGCAAGACGCTATTTACACTACTGTGATGTGATGCAATACTCGACACAGTCCATCTTGGAAAAGGGGGGGGGGAGGGGTAATAATCGTGCTTCCCCTTCACCCGCCAAAGACAATGTATCAGCGGAGCAGTTGTGTGCCAGGGACGGTGCTTTGCTCCGAGCGTTAATTTGCATCTGAGATATCTGTAGCGGGCGCATGCGCAGCCACGCGATCACCTCGCGAACAATAGCTGGCGGCGGCATGGGAGGCATTGCTGACGTTATAGCTCGAGGGTCACTGGATAACACACCGTGTCGCAGTCTGCTCGCATAGCAATACTGCAATTAAGGCTGGGTTTCAGTCGCCATATTGCATATTATTATTTTTCGCTTTTTTTTGGAATCCTAAGAAGATAATGTTAAATATCCTATTATACCTCAAATTCTATTTACGTTTCGCTACAGTACAGACCACGGTCGTAGAAGAACAGGTCTGGACACTCGCCTATCTAACAATGTATTTTGCTTGACCCCCTTGTTGTTTGACTGTAGTTCGTCAAGTTACCGAGAATGTCGTACTTTTTGGCGCTGTTTTCCGGGCGGTCGGACTCAAACTCCGTCCACTTTTATCCATTGTTAAATTTATAAAGTAAATAAAGATTGCTGGAGCCTTTTCTTAAATTTGTGAGCGAAAAAAGTGTTTCATAAATTGATAAAAAATACGATTTGATCAATTGTTTATCTTAGCGGAAAGGAAGTGGGCGGAGTTTAGTCCGACCGCCCTATCATCAGCGCCAATAAAACACAATATTCTCGGTAACTTGGTGAACTACAGCCAAACAACAAGGGCCGCCTTCCGTTATTCACTGATTTCACTGATATCACTGACAGTTCGCCAGTGTCCGTGAACAATAAGGGAACACCATCAGTAATCAGTAAAATATTTTCACTGTCAGTAAATAGATAATATCGGAACATTAAAATCAGTAAACATTACTGCAATGTACGTTGCCTAGCAACCACATCTATGGCATATCTCTGATTTCTTTCTTGCGCTAAACTGTCATGTTTATTTTGTTCGTTGTATAAATTGTATTTACTTTAATAATAAAGTTGGTATATTTTTAGCATATTGATTCATCCAGCACGACTTACGACTGATACTGTTTTCTTCGTTTTTTCACGACGCAGCTTATACATTGTGTTTATTTAAGGTTTGGGAAGCTGTATCTATTATTTTAAATCCTTAAACAAGGTACGATTCAATCTCTAAACATTATTTAGTCTTTGCAAACTGCACGACGAATGCTTCTGTAACTATAAACAGACGTTAAATAAACGTATATAAATTAATAGATACCCTCTTTGGCCTTATATATTAAAAAAGACTCGTCCTATAATTAGATAACTTCAACTTTTAAATTTCCGCCACAAATATTGGTTTACTGACAACACTGATGCTCTGAAGCGCCAGTAAAATCGGTAATCTCAGTAAACGGATGTAGCCTCGCACAGGGTATCGTCATCTACCGATCGTCAGTGACTATCAGTGCCGTCAGCAATTTCGGAACCATAGCTGACATTACTGAAAACACTGGCCAGTGAAATCAGTGAAAAACGGAAGGCGGCCAAGGGGGTCAAATATCCAGGCGAGTGTCCTGATCCGTTGTTCTACGGCCGTGGTTCAGACCTTGCGATTTAACTGCTAACATATAATTACGCCGCAATGTGTGTGGCAAATTTTTTACTATTCATAATCTGCCCTACAAATTGCGACCTAACAATACATCACTATAGGTGATTCGGAATAAAGTGAACACTCGAAAAAGCCCTGATTAATTTCTATTTCCTGCCCGTTTATATCTTTTCACAGATGTAAACACAAATAATGCCACGTGCTTTTATTTACATAGGGTCGTGCAATGTTTACAACTACATTAAACTGCTCCGATAAATTTTACCTACAATATCTACTCATTAAATGCACGGGGCTGAACATAAGATATAAATAAAGTAATCTTAGTTATAAATACCTGCGAGTTAATGTCTGGTTTCTGTCCATCGACTAATCTAAACAACACGCACTATTGCCGTTACGCATCTCGTAAATGAGGGCATATTTTATTTGAATTTGTAACGCAAAACCGCCACTACAACAGACATGACACACGCTATTCAATAATTCAAGTTTCGTTCA
>PNEQ01063430.1:0-22082 GCA_003012365.1 Medauroidea extradentata
TTCCTGTACTTCAAGTGTCACCAACACCAACCACCAACCACCTACTGCCTACCGCCTGTTGTGCCATGTCACATATGCTTTCCTGTACTTCAAGTGTCACCAACACCAACCACCAACCACCTACTGCCTACCGCCTGTTGTGCCATGTCACATATGCTTTCCTGTACTTCAAGTGTCACCAACACCAACCACAAACTCCAACCACCAACACCAACGCCAATTGTGCCAGGGCCTTTAATGTTCACAAGTACTGCAAGTTCTTTAGTTTATTTAATAACTACCTTACTGGTTCATTTGTGCAGCTGATTTGGTCATGTATACCCATATGTTAGACATGTAGTGAAATAAGGGAAAAATTACTTGGACATTACACACTTCGCAAAAAATATAATTTGCAAGGCTATATGGGTTAGGAATAGTAGATGACCAGTTAAAAGCTATAATTATCAACTTTTAGCATTAATATTTGAAGGGAAAATATGAACAAAGAATTTGTGTTTACTTTATTGTACAGATCACTGGTTGTATAACATACATTTATTAATTTCTGAAATCAGACACAAATAGTGATTAAATTAAGGCTTATAAAACTTTGGCAGTATATTTTTTAAGTAAATATCAGTTTGGTTGATTTTGTTATTTTATAAAAAAAAAACTAAAACTTTTGCGACTTGCAGTTAAATTTTTTTTTTAATGTTTTTCTGTTAAATATAATGCAAGTAGTATATTTTAAGTACGTAATTAAAAAATTTTATACACGAAAAATTTATGTCTGCGACCCATCCAAAATATAACATGCGTTTATCAGATCATGTTACACGAAGTTCTCCTACTGACATTTTATACGGTTTTCTTCAAGACTATATGGAAAGTGTGACTGGTATTACATTTTTGTGTTCACTTTACTTTACGTGTTATTTTACAAACAAGTGTCCCCAAATCAAGATTTTTACTTATCCAGTACAGTCTTAGCTCTATTAGATATTGAACTGCAACTTTTTGTGGCACAACTTTTGAATTTACTTTTTTTTTGTACATGAGGAATTTTAATAAACATATTTTGAGGACCATGTAGACGACATCTTGTTACAAGATTTCATTTTGCCGTTATCACTTATTTGTTAAATTTTGTACTGGATAAATTGTAATATTTTAACAGTCATAATAATGAGGAACATATTATATAACAACACATTAAGATTTGGTGCTGCTGCATATTGTGTCTGGGATTGGTTCTAAAAATCGTTACGAATTTCTTTTTAACTTTTTTACGTATTGTGAGTTAACAAAGTGTGGCACTACTTTCCAAGTATTTCTTTTTAAAATTTTATTCTGATTGTTTCATTACTTTTCTTTCATTATTTTTTTTTATTATTATAATTGTAAACCCCAAGTAAGTACACTCTAAAAAATAGTTTGTAAATTTACCAGACGTGCGTATAGGAGCACTAAGAAAATAGATACGGTAGAATAGTTTCCCAGACATCCATGGTAACACTCCTAAACTTGTTTATAAAACAGTCAAATATATACTGAAGTTACCAGACTTGTATTGTAACAACTGTAAAGGTTTGCATATTTACAAGACGGAAGTATGGTATGTGTCCCATACTGCGTCTGGGATAATAACTTCCTAAACATCTTAGGAAGTTTTTTTGTAGTGTACTTTTTTATTCACAAGTATGAAATAAATTACTAGAATTACAATAGAACGTAATTGTTTTGAACTAGTGACATAGCTATTTGAGAGATATGCACTAGTAACAGTACCGTGTGGCATTCACGTGGCATTTCCCACGCGGCAATGATAATGTTGACGTTCGGCGAAAGTATACATGCTTGATGTGAAGACAGACCCAAGATAGATGCGGAGCTTCCAGAGAGTATCAAGTTACTGTGACTTACGTATAGTGAGGTAGTGCACGCACTTATTGTACACACTTTTGCGCGACTGTGCTCACACGAGAAGCACTTCCTCACTGAACACTTGCGAATGTTGTCACTGAGAAGCCGCTGTGACGAGAGCGTGGCAACATTGTCGTATAGCAGCTGACTTGAAGCTGCTATGACAGCTCGTCACGTTTGGTAAGAGCGCAGTCAGAGTCTACACAGTTGCTGTGAGCAACGCCAAGCTGTGTCGTCTGTGAACACGTGGCCTCCTCATAACTCTAGACAACGTACGCTGATGGGGTATTTCCCATTTAGCCGCTCGCTTTGTACGGCACCTCTGGCCGCTGCGTAACGAAAGTCGTTTGTCGGCCTCTATGTTACGCGTCGGCAAGCAGTGTTCTTCTGCCTACCTACTTCTGACATTTGTCTCTGTCTCAAGCCAACTGGCGCCAGATGAACACGTCCCGACACGTTGGTATGAATTCTGGGAACTACTTGTCTAGTCTGTGTCTGCTAAGCTCCTATCCTCGTTTTAGAGACGAAAAACTCGTTGAGTCTATTACTGCATTCGTTTACAAGACCTCGTGTCGCATCTAAGAACACCAAGTCGTAATGGAATAAATACTAATGCCTAGTGAACCACAGTTCATCCAGACATAACATCCATGCCGGAGCTGGTAGGTAATGTTACACACTGCCCTCCACATTATTACACGAGTGCAATGTTTCTGGTCTCTATTGTTAGTGTTTATAACTAACACTTACCAGTCGCTGCTAGATGACAGCACCATCACCAATCACTTAGGTCGTACATGTCAAGAACGTTGTGATATGCTCCGTGTACCAACGGAAGAAGTAACGTCAATAGTGAGTACAAAACATATCGTGGAGTGTTGAACGTCATGTTTCCGTGGAGCGGCTGGGATAACAAATGTCGATGACTTCAAACTTTAGGAAATCTAGCGAAATTATTTGTTACAATATTTGACTATTTATTGTTTGAATGTGATTGAGGAAAATACTAAATTTGCAATTACTACATCGCAACCATTACTGAATATGTGTTAAATTAATGGCTTGTTCCCGAGTTTTTTTTTCAGACTGGTGCCAACAACTCAAATATTATTTAACCAAAAGTTTTGAAAAAATTGGAGTCAGTGTGCAATCACGCGATGCACAATACTGTGGACGAGTTTTTTAAATAATGTACCATTCGCCAGCAAAAAAATAATTTCCATCATTTTTGCTTATTTTCATGACGAAAAACGTGGTACTTTGGGTAATGAAATCTAAAAAACCGTTCAGTATAATTCGACAAAAAGATTCAGCTACAAATTGTAACATATAAGTGTCAAAACTGTGCAGCGAAATTTTTATATGAGTATTAGGTAGCAATAAAAATATATTTTCGAAATCACTGCAAAACTCCGCAACAAGGCCTTAAATTATCGAACTAAACTACGATACACTAAGTTACAATTGATTATTATAAAACATTCCGTATGTATTTTGTTTCTATATGTGTCAAAGGACGTAGGTAATAACTTAACCAAAGTTACAGCGTGGTCAAATTATGTTCTTTATTAATAGCGAGTTTCTCATACTCGAGTTTCAGATGAGAACAAAACAAATATTGCCGTGTAACAAGATATTCGTATTGTTTGAAGCATTATGTAACCACTGGTTCAAACACAAGCTAGATAGGCCTTGGCAAGAAGATCGTGTGGAATAACTTACCAATAGACAAAGTCGGCCAAGGAAAGGTAACACTAAACACGGCTTAATGCGGCAGCGAAACCACCCACTTCATAGAGGTTCAGTAGGGACTGGGAAATTTCGCGACTTCAACTACCTGGAGGCTAGAATCCATAGTACCATGCATACCTAAGTCCTGTCTATTAGTTTACTGCCAGTTGTTCTACAGAGTAGCGGCGAGTTGAATGGTCGGTGCTTGAGTATGTATAGTACTGGAGCCTACACGTCACCAGTGCCTACTAATAAGATGACACACACGACACTATAAAGGGGCGTGTCACGCTACCCACGCGGTCTGTCTGCTCGATATCGTCACCAAGCCGAGATGTACTAGGACGTCCAGCTGTGCTCGCCGAACCACAACATAGCGTAAGCCTCGTCAACTAACAACTGGGTATTAAGGTTGGACTGTCGTCGTAACTAAACTGAGTGGCTATACAACTTCAATATAATTTTAAACGATTTACCTTCCTCCGCGTCTACAGAGATTGTTCTTGTATTGTGTCATGTAATATAAATAGCGGATAAAGTTACTAACTAATTCAGTGTGTTATTTATACGAAGTCAACCCTAAACAAGTATTAACTAAGCAACATTCTCAATAATATTATAAGATAATATGCAGTCATATCCTCTCTCAAATAGAAAGATATAAATTTTTTAACCGTAGCAGTATATATAAAATAAAACTATATCTTCTTTCTGACGTACATTGGTTTTGCAATTTAACATAACTTGTAAAAATTTATTCCTAAATAAAAATTCGTTTAACAATTTTTTTTAAAATATTTTCGCTATCGTTACCAATATGCACTCGCTGTGTCAACAGTTAGCATACTTTGTAGTTTGTCGCTCATTCACTCGTGCAACGTGATACTTGAATTGAATACTTCTATATTTTAGGAACAAAAAATTAAACGGATTATGTAAAACACAGTTATTTGCTCGAGGAGAATAGAGCAGAGTTGTGTTCCCAATACTGTTGTTTGTACTTATTGCTACACATCTAGCAGAAGTATTCCAAATAAATGAAATCATGCTGTTTTTAGGAAATAATCTAAATCTTTGTAGACACTATGTTTACGGGATATGACGTGTGTAATTATTCAAGTCTTACGTTTGCTGCTATCAAACTGCAAAAACTGCTGTAGAGTTACAACATTCTAGGCGTTCCTGTTCAGCTCTATTCCGAACACGGTGGTCACGGGTCATAACTGGGTTCAGGTATGACACTCTGATGAGGCTTAGCAATATGTTTCTACACATACACATGTTGCCAACTGAACAGTACCAAGGCAAACAGTCGCTGCACCTAGCATCAGACTGGAACATTCATTACAATACAAGTATTTACAAACATCACATTTCCAAACACCTTCGTTGGTTGTTCAGGAACATATGTACGAGTCTTTTATACGGTTAGGTATCAATTTTTTTTCCCCAGTAGTCTTACTTGCTCAGACATAAAAAAATGTATTGTATAGAACATGCCAGAATTAACACACGTGCGTATAAAAATGCACTTGGTACAAAAACATTTTGTGAAATACACCAAATGACAAACCCACCAAATCCGTTCTGTTTATTTTAGGGAAATATATTTTAATTGAGATGCCCTGTTGTTGACTCAACAAATCTGCCTGACAACAAAATATTTAATTCGTTACAAACGCGTGGATATGTATGTGTGTGTCGGAGTTTATCGATCTCATGTACACACGTTCATAAATACCAACGTCCATTTTTAGCCTAATTTCCGAAGGCAAATGTAGGCTTATGAGATCAGCTTTCTGTCTGTGTGTCTGTGCATGTGTGTATCAATGTATGCGTGTGTGTGTGTAGGTGTGTGTGTGTAGGTGTGTGTGTGTAGGTGTGTGTGTCCC
Source organism: Medauroidea extradentata (assembly GCA_003012365.1). Taxonomy (NCBI): domain Eukaryota; kingdom Metazoa; phylum Arthropoda; class Insecta; order Phasmatodea; family Phasmatidae; genus Medauroidea; species Medauroidea extradentata. The sequence continues at coordinate 5,529 of PNEQ01063430.1, forward strand.
TAAATACTTTTGAACCGGTGGACCGAATTTCATCGAACTTTGTACACATATTGTACTGGTATCCTGACATGACTTTTACATATTTTGTTTACGCCGTTCAAATATTTTCAAACTAACGGCCATTTTAAGAATTTTCAATCAATTTAGATATCTAAGTATTTAAGAATTTCATAAACATGGCCCACATACACTACACAAAAATGTGACTTAACTTTTGGGTATTTAGATCATCTTCTGTTTATATTTTTAAAAAGGCGGCAATTTTTTTTTTATTTTTAACACAGTATTACACAGATTAGGACATATTTTTCAGAACTTCACCAAACTTCGCATACATGCATTAAATGCAAAACCGACTTTACTCTCGTGGATTTTGTTCATTCTGTGGTCATATTTTAAAAATGGCGTCTATTTTTAGATTTTCAGTCTATTAACATATATTTTCGGAAATAATTTTCAAAATCTCAGGAAACTTGGTACACGTATACTGTACGAAAATCTGTCTTCACTTTTGTGAATTTCGTTTATCCCGTGTTCCTTGTTTCGAATATGAAATGTTAAACAAAATTTCATCAAAATTAGCACACAAATATTACATACAAATTTGACATGTCTTTTGTGTATTTCGTTCATCATATTTTTAAATGGCGGCCATTTTAATATTCTTCGATTAAGCTATATATCTCAAGAACCGTATTTAAGAAGTTGATCAAACTAGGTAATTACAAACTACACAAAAGCTAATTTGACTTTTGTGTATTTCAGTCATCCTGTGTTTATATTTTCATAATGACGGCAATTTTTTAATTTTTAGCACAGTATTATACAGGATGGTCCTGAACTACAGGTACAAACGCAGAGAGGCGATTCCTTACGGGAAATAAAGTAGGACATATGTAGGACACTTTGTACCTAAGTGTAATATTGTAGGAGTAATGAGCAGCAGAATATCGAATTTGAAAACCGTATTTATTTTAAATATCGGAAACAAAATTATGTAAAACGACAATACTCTGAACATTGATTTGTGTTATAATAGTCTTCCATCTGTATAGTGGAACATTTGACGATGTTTTATGAGTAATGCGAGCTTTGTAATAAAAATGGTCCTCTTACTGCAACTGTCTAGGGCTCATAGTTTTCGTGAAAAATGCACGCGAAGCTTTGGCTGAAGCGATAGAGTACCTGGAGAACATAGGCAACACTGCGTACATTGTGTTTGGAAGTGCTCAATTGCTATCCAAAATGGGTTAGAAAACATTACATACTAAAAATATCGTACAGTAACTTGTAAGGGAGATATCCACCCTTACAAAGCGACGTTTTAACGGACAAAAATTAAATCTGACAGACAATAAGAAAGGTATTGTGAATGATTACATTGATCGTAAGTATTTGTACAGCCACTTTTGTATTGCTTTTCAAAGATGTAATACAAATGCATAATACAAGTCACCTTCACGCAACATATTTATGTGAATTATTGAGAATTTTAGAGCTCTATGCAAATTTTGGTGGCTGCATCTCTTACACTTTCCAGTATTTTTCAAAAATATGCATTTCAAAATTTTGTTTTCTACGTCGTGTAGCTCCCTTAATATTCACCACACAATAGTGTTGTTCAATGTAACCCTACCTTATTTTACATAAACAATCCCGTCCCAGAGTTTGGCACGTGAATTATGGGCCACGCTGTATAACTAATCACTCAGAAAAGCCCTGCTAAATATCTATTTTCAGCCAATTCGTATCTTTCCGCGCAAAACAGCTAACGATGGGAATGTCTAACTTCTCTGGACACGTCACCTAATGTTTGCGCGTGTGAAATAAACGGTGTAATCAGAATAATCGATACAGATTAATAAAACAAGTTGATTAATTTATATAAAATACAATTAGGTCGATTTTGGATGATTTTGTTTCTGTAGCGTTGTATTTAAATACGAAAATACATAGAACTACATTGCTTAATTTCGCTGCCAAGCATACGTCCTAAGCAAAAGTAACTTTTGTAAATGTTGAATTATATGCAGTAACGTCTAGTGATATTTTTCAAAGGTTAAATATTTAGTGTTCCCTTTATCCCGAATTACCTCGACATATATCAATTTTCTAAACGAATAAATTCAGAAATTTCTACCGGAAAATATTGTAAAAAAAGGCCTATAAATAAGAAAACTATTATGATGTGTATAGTAGTGAACTTACGCAATATGTGGCTACCATCGCAAAAATTAGTCGCATTGGGTAAGTCGATGTGCCATAAATATCCTTTATGTAAAATTTCTATAAAACTGGATTATTTTTCAAGTCCCGTATACGTTACCTAATATCAACAGTAGGCATCTATGATAAAAAGTATCTAGGGCAAAATGCATTATAAGCTGGGAAGGATATTGTTAGGAGTTAGTGGACGGCAGCTCTCGCTTTACGACTGAGGCACGGAAACAGGGAAGGCGATAAGTCGAACACAACACGTCCGTCAAACACCTCATCGCCTCTACGCGCGAAATTCTAAACAAGCGTGAAGTGTTTTCGTAGACCGGTTTTTCAATGGGACTTCAAGCGATGACCCTGTTGTTTTATTTGTGGAAAGTTGGTGGTAATGTCCAGGTGCAGGTTTCTATTGCTTAGTTTTACGATTACCTTCGATATTTTCTCAGCTTCAGCAACGTGAAAAAGTCATTTATAGCACTTTTGAGGAGCTTGGGAATAATGTTTTAAGAAGCCGATGTAATTTTTAAATCATAGGGTCACAGTTTAAGGTGTGACTTCTTTTCGTAGACAAACGAAATAGAACAATGTTTTATAATTACACAATAATAAATACTTCCCGTATCACGCTGCAGCACGGCTTACGTGTCCGGTCCACTATCTCTTAAGAGCTGAAGTGTCAGAGATATGATCAGTTAGATTTGCATATTTCATGCAGAAGGGCTTGCCTACAAGAAGACTAAATTGTGACACTAAGGGGCACACACATTAAGAGTCTACAATAAGCTGAGATTCAGATACACAACCCAGTCATCTGACAACTTCATACACAAAATGAAATAGACATAAAGGTACTTCTGGGAGAGGAAACCCATGTGAGGTACTGTCTGGCAAACCCAGTGCCTTTCCTGTGTTACACCGCTCAAGTCTGCCAGGAACATTCAAAAATCGTAAACAATCTTTGGACATAAAAGTGAAGACGGGAGAATTCGACAAGAAGTTGTTGAATGCATGACAAAGAAATGTCTTCTGGAATCAACTAAAATGTGTATCGTATATATATCCTTATAGTTCCTTACTACGATTACAGTGATGTTATGTATAAGGACTTGAACACAAATCTATCTGAACTTCATATTGTACCCAGTTGATTTAAATGTGACTTAAGAATGAGTGAATATTACTCTACGCCTTAGTTAGTTGCCGTGGCTGTGTTTCAGTCAGCCACGATACATGCACTCATTGCTACTACTTTCCTATGTAAAACCATCATAGTCTAACATATCTCTTCTCCAGCACTGATCCACCTCATTCACGCCATATATTCGGTCTCGTCGCTCCCTCCAAATTACCATCCCATCCCATACGACAAGTTTATGCTCACGTTCCTGTTTTTGAGAGATTTGTTCAAACTCCTCGAAAATATAACAAATTACGCATCACTTCCTTATTGTTAAAACCTTTTGTTTAAATTTACGTCATTCACTAATACTGAAGGCTATAAATGATTATTTTTCACTATTATTTGAGTGTATGTGTGGGCGATCGTGTGCTGGCGTGTGTGTTTGTGCCTTAAAAAAAATTTTATGTTAATGACTAATTTATATGTATCTAATTATTTAATTATCGAATTTTTATTAATTTTTTATTTATTTTTCCTATATATTTTAAATGTATGCTCAAGTAATTGTATTTCTAAAAATGATAATATGTACTATGTATTGTAGAAGCGTTAGACAAGACCATACGGGCCTTAATTTATCAACATAAATAAAGGCGTTATTGTTATTACCCGTTTGCCAACCTTACATTGCTTTGCAAGCGCACAATGTTTAGTAAACAGTAGCAACTGTCCACAAAAATACACTCTCATTCTGCTGCTGGTGATGGTGGCGCTCTTAGGGACAGAATTAAAATCAAACACAGAATAAATAATTCAGAAAAGTAAAAATCAACGAAAATACTCATAAGAATGATTTAAAATGTTACAAAATTATTTATAAAACCATGTAATCAAATGTTAAAAGATATAATAAACAATACGCACTTCTTTAAATAAAAGAATATTTTAAAATAAACGCAAAGTGTTTAGATTGTGTGCTCATCCTATATTTGTGAGACTACAACACAAACAAACTGTGCCAACGCGCACAGTTTCTCTGCTTATATTAAACAAATACTAACATTTCTATAAGTAGGAGAGCTTAAATATCGTCAACAATGATTATTTGACCGAACTAGAGGAATGAGGCATACTAAACAATGTTCCAGCCCAGTTAATGACGCCTACATGAAAAGTTACAAGCCCGTCAAAAATACTCTGATTTGCCGTCGCTTTGACCAAAAATTTTTGTACATCTGGCATGATAAACGTGTTACTAATTTTATCTTTTTTCTTCACAAACATCTACATGATGAAATGCCTAAATTTCACTGAATTCTTTTTTTACATCCATTACGTCATACAATTACTCACATGAACTGATTCAAACGTAATCGCATCCCAATTTATTAGTCGGAAAAGAAAGGAGGGACACATATTTAGTAAACGGCAACAAGCTACAGACAACAGTACAGAAGATAGATACTTCTATAAAAATAGTGATGTGTTATTCAGTTCTGTGTGCTGGAGATATATCACGTAGTCAGTTAAAGAAGTCGGAACAATCATTGATGTGGACAACAACGCAACAAAGTTAAGTTAATGATATATGGACACATGTGTTTTGCATGATTTAAAATTTCATGAATGCAGTCGTAGTACAAAATAAGTTATGTTTAACTTTATTATTGTTGTAAAATCACAATATTAAATTCCATCCACATACTAACACCGTTCAGTGTTAGCTGTGTGTGGTATAGAACAAGGTCGGTAGAGGGGAGGTTGGCCCAAGAAGGGGCATATTGATGATGGGACTGAGGGGCGAGGGGAGCAGGCGTGACGTAGCTCACAGACCTCCGAGTCCTGCCGCGCCTCTGCTATGGCTTTGTTCCCGTCCGCACTAGTAGTGTAGGGTTTCGACATTGTGCTAGCAGTTCGATTACATATCTCCGATTTCCGAATGATTTGCGTAAGAAGGAATGGACTGTCAAATCCCCAAACATAAAATTATTTTTTCCCATGTTCACTTCAAAAGATCTCAATCCCTTCTTATAAAACCACATGTTTAAATTTGGTTCTGTTTCACTTTCTCTTAATAACAAAGTTAAGTTGTACAGCGGTAGTATTTATCAATGTTTAAAGAAGTAAGGAACCCTCACATCACCATATATTTTAAAATTTGAAATATTTTGGCGAGCTTCCATACAATAAAACATATTTTCCCTTACAGACTTAGCAAAGTGATCGTTTTATTTTAAAGTAGTAACCATGTAACTGTACTTTTGAATGCATTCAAGTCATCAGTGGCATTTTTGAAGCACTAATACTGTAAAATATAACTTCGTAATTTTACACATACTAATATTTTAGCACAAGTTAATGATTTTTGTTCCTGAAAGTATATTCAATGAAAAATATAGTCAAACTACCTAAAAATAATATACACAAGTTTTTTCTAATACTATGTTTACAATTCGACTGTAATTCATTATTGCAGCAGTTAAATTACGAACACCAACGTTATTGTAAAAATGCATGCTATCTGCATGTGTTTATATGTATTCACATGTAAATGAACTCATACATGTATTGATATAATTTTACACAGCTTCCCGTTTTTTACAAATGCCTCTGGTTAATTCAGATCATTATTGCACGGTTAATTTAATTTGGTTATTAATATTTCTAGCTGCCTTTATCATACACATTTAATGCAATTCTTAAAAATACTAACGTTTTATCCGATTCATGCAAACATATATTATTTTTATCCGAGGGTGTCGTCAGATGCAATTATGCTACTCTGCGAAGCATGGAACATGTCTTATTTTAAAACTATTGGTATCGATAGGCCCTACATATTTATAAATATACGCATTTAACGCGTATTTCGAGCAGTTATACTCACTACCGCTAAATTGCATTCTAAGGTCGTAGTTATTTTCAAAAAATATTCATATCGATCCTATTTGTTGGATTGGTAATATAAATTAACATAGTAAAGTTGTAGTTAGGAATATGCACAGTTTAACGATATGAATGTTTACATAAAGAGTTAGCTCAAATGCACACAGTTATTGAGTTCAGGACAAACATAGCTTTGCTATACATTCACGTATTGTAAAACAATGTGGCTTTCTTTCCTAGTGATATTGATGTTACAACTAAAAATACTGGTAGCTTGAAACACAAATGTTGAACACTGCTCGTACAGAAATAAACTGAAAACTTTTTCCCAAGTATTACATAAACTCTTTTTTAATCAGTACATTTCCAAATGTTATATGTAAAAATTAATTAGCAAGAGCGTTTAAACAAAAAGGCGAATTGTAAAATACACACAATTGATAAGTTTAAAGCTTCTTGAAATTTCGTGTGTTTTTACAATTCAGATATAAAATATAACCTTAAACCTTAACAGTGGTTGCAAAAAAAGTAAAACGTTTCGTGTGTTTTGGCAAAGAACTAGTGCCTTATTGGGTTAGTTAATAATATTAATGTAAAATAACAATTACGTTTACAATTTTATCAATTTCAAAGAAACAGAGGAAATTTCGAAAAAATTTACATTAGTAAACTAAAAAGACACATTTTTATTGAAATTATAAAATTAAATTTAATGTACAATTTAGGCAACACTTTTGAAAAAAAATCTTTAGAAATTAATACAACAGTTCTCCTCCACTCAGTCTGCTTATCACTGCTTGTTGCCCACAGCTATCCTTTTGCATGCGCTATCTGGTTGGGAAAAGTAAAAAAAAATTTTTTTGCAGGGAAGTAGTAGTTTTTTCCCCAGACATGATAAAATTGACATGTGAAATTTAACTACTGATGTTTGCCAGATTTTCTGTTACGTCTTACGGAGCGGTGTGTGTGTGTGTGTATTCCTGATTACCTGTAAACATGTTACTAAAATTACAGTAAATTGATGCTTCTGTAGTTTCCCTTATCTTAAAACTGTAACATTCTCTTGTTTAGCTTCTTTCCACGTCGTTACACCTTACTAGTAAGTACATGTTCAGAATGAATCAGACAAGCCAATTCTCAGCTTTTATCCTTATTATACTGACAGTATATAAGTTTCTGTCATGATTTAGCTACCAAAGGTTAAGTATAATTTCACAATAATTTTAAAGAATTTTTTTTTTTTCAATTTTTCCTTTCAGCAATTTTTCTGGAAATTTTATAACCCGAGTTGAAGTAATATTATATATATATATATATATATATATATATATATATATATATATATATATATATATATATATATATAGTAAAATAAGAGCAGCGTGCTACGCAAATAATCCCACCTAGCACCACTAACTTAATATGAAACACATGAAAGTTAGTCTTTGCAACAATTGTATTGCTTCTTGCGATTGTTGAAGTAAAGTTGATTGCCTTCTTATTTTAAACTCAAGGCAGCCACTAATATTGATTGTTAGAGGATGTAGTTCTCTTATTAAGGCCATGCTCTCTTGTTTCTGCTGTTTATGAGATAATTATTATTTTAAGCTTAAATGAGAGCAGATATAAAAATATTTTGGGCAGTTTTTAAAAATTATTTTTCGCTAGATAGCTAGTTTTTTAAAGCAAGAAATTATATGGTTTTAACTAAAAAGTCGTCTAACCAAATTTCGTTACTTACATAATTAGCTTGAACCATAGGTACTATTTACTGCCTTGGAAAAAAATCAGCCAACATGGATAAGACGATTTTAAACTTAACTACCAGATATATTTTTGATATTTGCTCTCGTTTAGGCGTAAAAAATTATATCGCTAAAAAAAGTAGAAACCAGGAAATATGGCCTTAATCGGGTATCCGTAGACATGATTATTCTGTCCGTAAGTATGTACATTCAGTTCAAACAAAAGTATGTAAAATGTTCAGAAATCACATGATGTATATTTAAGCAGACTTCTGCGATGGTGGTTGAGCAAAGTTCCATTGCTGTCTACGTATGTAAGTAAATGTCGTATGTTACCGAGAAATAGGATGTTGGACTAAAATACTTTCTGTAGAACTGATTCAAAAGTCAACAATATTATATATATATATATATATATATATATATATATATATATATATATATATATATATATATATATATATATATATATTACACTCCAACTGTTTTAATGCAATGTTCGAATACATACTGTTATCTTACATTATGCTGTGCATAGCTATCGGAGAAACCCCACCAGTGCTCAAACATTTTGTTTCTGTTTATAGCAGTATATTTTTGTTCACAGCATAAATTTATATATTTCTAAATATAAAAATGAAAGCTGACTGACTGACCACTGGACCTAGAATCATGAAATTTTTTGTGGAGGTTCCCTTCAGGTCGTAGGCGAGCACTAAGAAGGGATTTTTCGAAATTCGACCTCTAAGGGGGTGAAAAGGGGTGAAATGTGTTTCCGAAGAAACGTCGATAGAGCTCGAACCCGACGGCAAATCATGATGATTTTTACTTTAATAGGACACTCGTAAAAATGCATATTAGCCAATTTAAGGATTTTTTGAAGTTCAACTTTCAAAGGGCTGAAAAGACCTTAAATGTGTTTCCAATCAACTATCGATATCCATCGAACCCTTCGGGATAGAGAGTTGATATTCACTTCAAAATATTGCTTACGTAAATACCCAAAAAGTACTTTTAGGTTTTTTTTAAAATTCGACCTCCAGGCAGTAAAAAGGGGCAAAATGCGTCTTTACCTTTGAAACACAATTGGCTATCGTCGTGATTTTTAACTTTAATTGGTTACTTTTACAAATGTCTATGACAGGACTCAAAATCGTTTCGAAATTCTTTATTTAAAGGGGTGAAAATACGTGAAATGCGTTTTCGATTATCCTTCCATATCTATCGAATCAATCGAGATATCGAAGTGCTCTTTGCTTTAAATTGGTGCTTTTGTAAATATCCCAAGTACCATAAAAATATATATTTTCCGAATTCGGCCCTAAACTGGTTAAAAACGGGGTAATATGTGTTTTCGACTCACATTCGATATATATCGACCCCATAGTTTTTTATATAGCGACGTGATTTTTGTTTAGGATTGATGCTTACTCAAATACCTAAAAGTAACTTCAGGAATTTTCGAAATTCGCCACCTAAGGACGTGAAAAGGGGTAAAAAGTGGTGAAAAGCGTTTTCAATTAATCGTCGATATATCTTGAATCCAGCGGGCTAATGTTGTGTTTTTTACGTCCACGAGATACCAATAAAGTATTTTAAAACGTGATTCAAGGGTTTTTCGAAATTTACTCTCTTAAGTGGTGAAAAGACCTTGAACGTGTTTTAGATAAATCCTCGATATCTATCGAACCCGTCTAGATATACAATTAATTTTTGCTTCAGGATGATTATTACAGAAATTATCGCAAAACGGATTTCAGATTTTTCGAAATTCGATTTCTCAATACTATGCCGGGATGATGTGTTTTTGTTTTTTATTAAATGATCGATTTTGATTCGACTGAAGTGGCTAGCGATGTGATTTACACTTCAGTTGGATAAGTTGGATACTTATACAAAAGTCTAAGATGTAAATTTAAAATATTTCGAAATTCGACACCCAAAAGGGTGAAAAAGCGCAAAATTTGTTTTCCATCAACCCACGATATCTATCTAACCAGTAGCGATATTTAGGTGTTGTTCGCGTCAGAGTGATGCTTACGTAAATATTAAAAAAAATACGTATGTAATTTTTTTCTTTATAAGAAACGTGATTATTAAGAATAAAACTTAGTTGGTCAATAATCAAGGCAGACGATCCGAAAAGCAGGAACGAGCAGCGAGAAACAACTTATACAGGAGTTTCATTACAGTAACCTATCGAGACGTGGTGTTGTACAACCTCTATGAGCCCAAGACACAGATTTTTTTTTTTAAATTTTTTTTATGAATTATTTCGACGTTACGTGACGCAGTTGTTTGTCACTCAGGTCTAAATTCCGGGAGGTTCTGGACTCGAATTCCGTTAAAAGCTGCGTGCGAACGTTCAATTCTGACACACAAAAACTGCAAGGCAGATCGAATTAGTGCAATTTACATGTAGTCTTTAAAAGGGGTAAAATTCCAGTTCGCTTTCCACTTAGGTTCCTCTACAAAATCAGCTGACATATCGTCGGTATACTGCCAAAAGTGATTAAGTAATAAATGCTATTTCGTTTAAGAACAGTATTAAATTGTAGATATTAACAAAAATGTGGTATGTTACTATACTGTGACACAACAGTACGAAACGACGAATTGTTCGTGAACAACGTATACATATTCCTAGCATTTTTATCATTTTATCTCATTTTGACTTTGTCACTTTTGGCAGTAAACCGACGATATATCATTTCACTAATCTCAGGTTTGGGGCACCAAATACGTTTCCGCGAAACCTTTACCCAGTGAAACTTTGTAATGGCAATATAGTTAAAGTGAATATTTTGAAAATATATAATTGAGGGCACCGTCATCAATGGTTGTGCACAGGGTAAACAGAAGTTTTTCATCCGATTAACCTCTTACCTTAGGGGTCTGTAGTTACCCCACAACGTCAAATAGGCAGGGCTATAAATAAGGCCCAGGCGAAGTCGCTGTTAGTGGCAGGGACAAACTTAAGACTGCTTTTCGCGTGGACAGCTATAGCTACTTATCCTGCTGCAGAATTAGTTCAACTACCCGCTTGGACACTCTAACACTTGATGACTGAAGTATCATTTGTTTTATGTACAAAGAGATTATTCTGTTAAAGTAAATATTATCAGTTACGAATAATAATCGCGAGCAAAGCCGCGGGGGACTGCTAGTATATATATATATATATATATATATATATATATATATATATATATATATATATATATATATATATATATATATATATAGAGAGAGAGAGAGAGAGAGAGAGAGTAGTTGTTGTTTCGATAAAAACCACAAAAGCTTGTAAATGCCACTGTAATTATTATCTTTACTGTTATAGAATTGGGCATACACCAGATAAATTAAAACTGTGCTGTCGATAATTAAACTCATAAACTCATATTCAATTAGTAAAAGTTTCATGCGGTTATGTCTCATGGTTTAGCCGAACTGGCGAGTTAGGTTTTCCCGTGTGATCGCTTCACGTGTCGCGCGGTCGGGCCAGAGCGAGGCGAGGGCTGTGAGCTACGTCACGAGCAGGCAGCCACTCAGCGCGCAGCTGGCCTATGAGCAAACCTCCCCTCTACTAACCTTGGGTATGGCTCACCGCAACGCATTTTTTAAATGTATTGATTTTTCTGTAATTGAACATATTTTCCCCATTATTATTTAGCTAATATATTTTTATTGTGTTATTTATTTAGTATATAAGATTGTTTGAGCTAAGTTTACCTATATTTTTGCATGAGTTTGGACCGTAAATTATTTTGACAAGTTAAATCGATTTTAATTGAAATAAATATGTTTATTTTCCTCGTAATAATTTTCAGCGATGAACAAAGCCAACGAAATATTTTAGTTGAATTAACCTTTACAAGCTGCCTGATGTTGAGTGACTGTTGCAGCGAGTTTAGATAAGTTACACTGCTAAATACTTCACTCAATCAAATTTTATCTTCATAAAACTGTAATACTTAACAATGGCATATTCTGTGCTTATATACTGCATAAACAGCTATATTTTGCACCTAACATATCCATTTCCTTTACGTGGGTGGACATCAGACAAGCAACATTAGGTGTAGAGATGGGTTCACAAGGCGCCCAAATCTGAGACTGTCCCCCCCCCCCCTACTTTATGAATCAAGACTATAAGAAGGAAGGAATGTTGCATGGATGACAGATCTACCCGAGAAACACCCCATTTGCTGAACAAGCTCGTAAAGTAAATATCATTATATGACATTTGCGAAGAACAGCTGCAGAATGTAAGCGCAAACGAGCAGTATACTCTCTAAAAAAAATTGGAGAAGTATAAAGATTTTGTTCGTAAAATCATTAGTTTATGAAGTTACAAAGGCAATTAGAATATATTGGTTTGTGGACATACGCCATTGCTAATGTTTTGCTACTCAAACTTGTGTTGAATGAAAAAGTACGAAAACTAACAAGAAAAAACAAATATAAAACACATACACAAATAGAAAAAAAGAATCCCAGAGGAATTATGTCAGTTTTTTTAATAATTGTTATATTAGACAACAAAGAATTATAGAGATAGAATTCAGTCGAATATCAACACAACACCCAGACACAAAAAACAGACACAAATATAGAACCATATTTTGAAAAAAAGAAAAAAAATTAACTGATGGAAATCCTCTGGGATTGCTTATTTTTTCTATTTTTGTGTAACATAATAATGTCATGCCATCTTCATAAAAATGACAATTTAACGACGTTTTGATATTATGAGATAACGGAATAACAATTTCTCAGAATTACATCAACCTTGGCAAGCACGTTGTACTAGCGACGTCAGTTTGTTGTGGTACGTTTGCACCGTATTTAAGTGTAAGTACTGTTGCCCTCCGACATTTTATTGCTGACATTACATATCAGAGGATAACTTTTAAATAGAATTCTGACACTGTGCACATTTATCTCTACTTAAAGTTGTTGGTTCTTGTTATGATTAGTAATATACATCCCCTTATTAGAAGACTTCACGACATTCGTACATAAATTGTAATATATGGATGTCAAGAACTAAAGAACCGATAGAAAAAATTTTAATATTTACACACTTTACTATTCAACTATTCTTTATTGTTGTATATCCTCAAGAGAGCATGAGACTAAAATAATACATTAGTATTTAATATATATTTTTAAATATTTTATAGATGCAGGTAAGTGATTTCAACTGTTAGCGTAAATTCGCCACAACTTTGGAGAAAGTATGCTGATTTGTAATGCTGGTAATTTTCTTTAGTTTAGTTTACGGTGTAAAATTAGTGTGTTAAAAAATAATTAACAAAACATCACTATATGAGAACTATGAGAACGTTTTGCTGAAGTTACTTATATTTGAAAGTGTTAACAAGTAACATTTATAATAAAGTATTTCGAACACACAACTTTTGGTTGGTAAAAGGTTCCTGGGTTATTGCAAGGAAAACATGAAAATTTCAGATGTTGATATTTCTTGAAATAATTGTAACAGAACTGTGCGTGAACCGCAAACAGTGTGTGCTCGCATTGTGCCCACCTGCGTTAACATTTGATGAACGAATCCTCAGATATAAGAAATGAATTTAAATTTTTAAATAGCCACACTCTTTTAAATATTCACCAAAAAATAAATCGGGCATTTTTACTAAGTTGGATACAAATCGTGCAAAGAGTTCAAACATCTATACAGAAGACAACTGCATTCTCAATATCGGCAAGTAATCATTTAAGCCTATTTTTGCTTGGAAAAGTTGGCTTAGAAACGAGGGACACGTGACGGAGAAGTTCGTAACGCGAATTGGGGCTGGGAAACATAATAACCCGGATATAAACTTCGTGCGACGTCGTTCATGTGTACTACACCATAACATTGTAAGACGATTCCAATCCTAGTTTTTAATTACATTTGTATTTAAAAGTGCGTTTAATTTAATGACTAACGGTATCATACTTTCTTTCATTGCGTCTGTATAGCTCCAGGAAAAACTTAAATAATATGAGCAGTCTGTTTTGCGCGGCAAAAACGTGAGCCGCTATGTTGACGTCCATGTGACGTCACGATACTGTACATTTTAATATACGTAACACACAAACGACCGCAACATACGTTCAAGTCGTGAAATTGTGTTAAACAGAGTAATTCATACGGTAAAATCGAGTATGGCTTAAATTCCGAAGAGTATAAATGTGGATAGTACGTAGTTCGTTTGCCCATGAATTAAATGTAATTTACTCGGAATAAAATATTAATTTTAACGCCGTCTGATAAATCAAGGCGCACTGCACGGTTCAAGCTTAAAGAAGAGACATAATAGTCTGTTATTAACGACAAAAATACATTTTATGTACGTAGTGATATATTGTGTACAACATGACACGGTTAGCATAAAATAAATAAGTTATTTTATTAAATTTTACTGGATTGTGGATATACGCCATTGCTCATGTTTAGCTGATCAAACCTGTGCTGAATGACAAAGTACGAAAACGAAGAAGAAAAAAAAAATACTAAACGCACACAAAAATATAAAAAAAGCAATCCCAGAGGAATTCAGTAATGTTTATTTTGGTAGAATGAGGTAAATATTAAAAACTTTTTGTAGGAATTTTCCCTGTTGAAAGTTGTGTATACTTCCATCCGTTCATTTACATCACTAAAAATCGCATAACAAAGTATAAAAGGAATACCGTTCACTCTTATATGTACATTAATACTTCACATGTCAATATTAAACCTATGAGTGTCATATTGCTCGCCTTTCAACACGGCGATCCGAGTTAGATCCCCGTCATGTGACCCCAGGATCTTCGCATGTAAATGAAATTAAAAACACCACAAAAAGAAGGAATGTACAATAAATTTAGTATTGTATTCATATTGAAAGACTGCAGATGTGTATTAAGGAAACATGTAATAAAAACTCAATAATATAACAATTGTATTCCAACCTTAGAGTAACTATAGGGTAGAGGGAGTATCCTCTATACAGCTGCATACGAAATTGTGTGTTCAACATGTGTCACGTGACTTTAGTGAAATATGTGCGGGAGATTTGAAATAATATTGAGAGCCAAGATGATAATTGCTCAGTAATCACAACCACGTTGGGTTATTTTGGTACCATATTAACATACGAACTAAGGAGAGCATACAACCATATTATCGCATAGTATAATTGCGTAGAAATTTCAGAACGACAAATGTAAACAATGTCTGCCACGTTACTGTTTTCCTTAACCCAGCTGTTTTTAGTAAAAAGTAAATATTAGCTACGTACTTACTATAAGGTTTTGAACCGAGATCTTGGCGACACCACATGACTATATATATTCTGGAAGGTACGTCATGAGTTTCAAACAACACGACTGCATTTTTAACGCCGAGAAAACATAAATAAACGACACCAAACTCTCGAGACCATGTTGGACACACATTTATGACGTCATGCTCCCTCTACCATATATTACCTCTATGTTTTCAACAATTTCATTGAGATTTAAATTATAAATTATCTCTATGGCAAGCTACCTTAAAAATGTAAAAAAATAATAGTTTGGAAAAATTTCAGAAACGTCAGTATATTTTTAATTTGCAATAAAGAGAACGAGCTTTATTACACGATTTTCCTTTTCATTGTGTTGGAAATTCATTAGGGGAACCGAAACCACATTACAAACTTTTAATATCGTTATAAGTAACCATGTTTTATATTATAAACTGCTAGGTTAGCGAGCATTCGAGTTGTCCCAAATACATGGTGTTTTCACGACACAACAGGAAAGCATTAAAATGTAATACATTTCTTAAATACTTGCCAATTTATTATTAATTCTGACAATAATTTATGTAGTACTTCGAAACTAGTTTGTTCGGTGTTTGAACTTCGTCTGCAGGAAAGAGAAAACAGCGAAGGTAAGTTCATTAAAAATTGGCAAACTCCGAAACATGAATGTGAGTACAACCAACAAAAATATCAGAATTTAGTATGAGTATTTTTTTAGCTGTTTAGTTATTTTGTATAGTCAAATTAAGCATCAATATACAAATTTAAAGATATTTTATTTGCGAAACACATAAAAAATAAAAACGCCCTTGTAATACCTGCTGATTCTTACTCTCAGTCGCACACGTTGTTACTCTGTTACTCTACACTCCACTACGGCCATCGATATTAAGGTTTTCCTATATTTCACTCCAATACGACCATCGGTATTAAGGCTTTCCTATATTTCACTCCACTACGGCCATCGGTATTAAGGTTTTCCTATATTTGACTCCACTACGGCCTTCGTTATTAAGGTTTTCCTATATTTCACTCCAATACGACCATCGTTATTAAAGTTTTCCTATATTTCACTCCACTACGACCATCGTTATTAAGGTATTACTATATTTCACTCCACTACGACCATCGTTATTAAGGTCTTCCTATATTTCACTCCAATACGACCATCGTTATTAAGGTTTTCCTAAAATTCAATCCACTACGACCATCGTTATTAAGGTTTTCCTATATTTTACTCCAGTACGGCCATCGTTATTAAGGTCTTCCTATATTTCACTCCACTACG
>PNEQ01063431.1:7216-22184 GCA_003012365.1 Medauroidea extradentata
ATATATATATATATATATATATATATATATATATATATATATATATATATATATATATATATATATAGATCTTACTGAATTTTTAGATATTGACGCAAATTTTGCTTAAGATGTATGCTAACTGAAATACCTGAAACGTAGTTTATTGATATTTGAAATGTAATACCTAAGGGAGCGAAAAATTACGAAACGGGATGAAAGGAGTTTTCAGTTAATAATCTATATATTTATTATCAATGGGCTATCGTCATAATAGGCATTATAAACTTTTTTTTATTCTAACCCGGAGGGAGTGAAAAGACATGGAATGTAGTTTAGATAAATCTGTGAGTGCTATCGAACCCTTCTAGATATAGTGTTGTTTTTTTGTTTTGTGACGATGAATGCGTAAACAGATTTCAGAACTTTTCTAAACCGTACTCTCTGAGCTGTGAAGGAGTGAAAAATGTTTGTTAAATGTATTGTAGATAACACTTTGACTTAATGGATTATCGTCGTGGTTTCACCTCAATTGGATACTTTAAAAAAATTGCTAACACGTGACGGTAACGTTTTGAAAAGTTCGACCACTAAAAATGTGAAAAGCGCAAAATTTGTTTTCATTCACCACGTGATATCTACTCAACCAGTTAAGGTAGGGAGACTTTTTTGTTTCAGATGCATGCTTATGTAAATAAAAAATAGTAGTAAACTTAGTTTTTTTAAATGAGAAAATAACTCTCAAGTACCCCTTTGGGGTGTGTAGTATTTGTAAACACTTCAAAGCAGACGATCTAAAAAAGTAAGTAAAGTATTAGAGAAGTAATTTACAGGGAAATTAACATTCTGCAGTTGTACTGTTACATATGGTTGAACTATCTCTATGTGCCCAGTAACTGAATATTGTATTAATTTAATTAACTTTAGACTGTACACATAATGGGCACTGTCATCAATAATCGCGCTACAGGTAAACGAGTCATCATGCCACGTATACTGCTTATACCCAGGAGCATCAATTATAGGGGGGCCGGGGGACAAATTTCCCCCTGGTATTTGAAGGAAATGTGTAAAAAAAATTTTTTTCTGTATTTTGTTATTTCAATAATACTAACGTAAGCACATAAAACCGAAGTTTTGTTATTAAAGTTTCTTATTTATACGTGCTTATTTAATAAAAAAGATACAACAAGGTCACTGTCGCCAAAAATACTTGCCCCTCCCCCCAAGAAAAACCTGAAATAACACCCCCGCTTATACCATCCAATACTCTCTCGTATAAAAGTCTGTTTTGCTATGACTATAAATAAGGCCCGGGACAGTTGTTGAGATAGGCAGGAATAGACTAAGGACAGTTTTTCACATGGCAGCTATAGCTACGTAGCCAGTTGCAGAGTAAGCTCAACCTGCAGCTTGGTTATCCTTGCACTAGATGGCCGAGCTACTAATCTGGCGTACAAAGAGGTCCTTCAATTGAAGTAACTACTCGCTGTTACGAGTAATACACGCGAGCAATGCCGCAGGCGGACTGCTAGCTTATGTCATAGAAATATTGTTTGTTCGTCTTCTATGCGGTTCTAAACCAGTCATCCAACTGCGATGAAATTTCTGCAAAAAATTAGGCGGGGGAAGCCAAAACTAGGTAGAGGGACAGACCGGGCTACCCACACAATTCAGTGAACAAATAAACATTTGTGAGTTGTTTGGATTATATTTTAAGCAGGGGGGAGGGCAAAAAGGGACACCAGAAAAACTTAGTAAAAAAACTTTCGTGAGTTGTTGTGCCCGCGCCTGCAAAAAAAAACTAACTTTTGGAGGAAGGTGGGTCTAAACAGCGTATAAGGGCAGAACTGAGTGCTTAAAAATATTTCAATTTAATTAGAAATAATTGTTTTCTACCAAAACACATTACAGTTCGGGGGAAGTGGGAGGCAAAACGGGGTACAGCGCGAGAACAGGACACCCAACAAAAATGTGTGGAACAATACGGACATTAATGACTCTTAACATCATATTGCCCCATTTAGCCCTATTCATTTTTTTTTTCAGAAACACTACCGCATTAAATTGAAAACCCCGCAAAATAAGTGTTGGAAACAAGCTGGTTTGACAAGAATACGTAGTTTTCGTTTACTAATTTCACATAGATATGTTATTTTCGTTTACTAATGTCACATAAAAACGTATTTTCCGTTAAAGAATTTTTCAATTCGTGTAACATTTTCTGTAAATTATATAATATTTAATCCAACACACATATTAAAACTGTAATATTTATTCGATAATCGAACACAAAGAAAACCAACACACATCATTTTTCTGAACTGTATCAAGTTCTACACGTAAGCATAAGAAAAATTACAAATTTTTTCAATCCTCTTTTAAAAAACTTTGAAGCATTATTTATTAACAATATAATTTTCGGTATGATAAATAAATTGCTTCATATATTAATTCATATCAAAACACTATGTTTTCTCGCACACGTCAGCTTCTTGTCATCGCTCTCTAAACTTGAATAAGAAGTAAATGTCTCTGTAACGAAAACAAAAGTGTAATGACACCGGGGTGGCTATGCCGTATGCTGCACAGGCAAGCACTTGAAGTCAGTGTATTTGAGCCCTTGTTGTACGGAGGAATTTTCACGTGTTCGCTGTTGCTCGTAAACGTCGTTTCCGTCATAAGAAGCAATGTATTTTACACGAATATATCGAATGACAAATATGCCGTGTTTATCTTAGTCTGCATTGTTTGGAGAACAAAATTTTGCAATATAACGTAAACTAACAACATTATTGCGTTTTGAAACACAATTCTGTTAGTACCGACATCGCTTATTGTTTCTGCGTAGAAACCATTATTGTACTAAAAGGGTTTAATACATTTATTCTAGTTTCTCCTATTTTTTTTTTTTTTTTTTTTTTACATTTTGTGCAAGTGTGTTCGTTTTAATGCCATCACCAAGCAACTGCATATCGTCAATGAAGTACACATCCATAAATATATAACGCATGTGGCCGTATGTTCAGGTTATTTCGCTATAGTCCGGCAGCCATGAGCTGGAGTGGGTTTTCTCCTATTAAGTTTTTTTATTACTGATATTTCTTATTTAAGATCTGTTGATACATTATGTACCGGGTACCACATGAATACCATTGAGCAAATCTCAGAATTCAATATGGCGGCATCTGCCGTACTAGAAATCAAGATGCCTCGTTTGTGCAGTTATATCTATTAAACCAATAATCACAAATCAATTTGGTAAACGGCATTTCAAAGAAGAAATTTGGGTGTTAAAATATTTTCTTAATGATGTATAGAGTGAACTGAGTAATTTTCATATTATTTGCATATGAAGCTCAAAATACACAGACGTCATTAACTTAAAATTATATTTAATATTGAATATTTTCCAAAGGACTTGAGAATTAAAAAAAGTATTTGAGTAAAATTTGTAGCAAATACAAAGTGCTTTCTAACGATATACAATACATAGTAGTTAGCACAGAAAAAGTTTACGAATATGTTGTTTTTTTCTGGAGGTGTAATTAAATGGAGAATGCTTAAAGTGTTCCCTGTAGTCAATATCTCACATTTTTCTGTTAGTCTCTGCTGTTGATATTTGTTTTGCAAAGAGGACATTCAATTTATTTAATGGAAGTCTTAGAATACTATTTGAATTCTTAAAGGTCAACGACAAAAAAGGCAGGTGGCCAACTTCTTCCAGTCAAATTAAATACTCATTAGAGCATGTTCGTTGGGCAATATGCCTTGATAAAAACACGCAAAGAAATAAAGAAAGTATCAAGTACAAAACATTTTGTTGAACCATGGGAAATAAATAAAAACTCACAACGTACAAATATTGTTATGTATTCGATTTTTTAAATTAAAAATCCATAATGCTTTCTTACATTCATACTTACAGTACTACATTATTTATAATATTCTATAAAAAGAAGTGTGTACCACAAGCTCTGAAAAAATACCATGAGTAAAAAATCAAAAAATATGTCCAAAGAAATTTCGTACAGTCCCGAAATTGTTTCATCCTATGTTCCCAGCAAACCTTCTATGCGTGTGGAAGCTACAGCAAAACATTGTAAGTCTAAAGTTTTTGTATCTTCAAATAATTTCATGGAATTAAGCCAAATCAACAGACTTTAAATTCCTCAAAGACATTCTTTTCAATGATGTATGCCCAGAGTACCACGGCTACAACACACGAGCATGCTGAGGAAAAGGAATGGATATGAAACCTGCAACTTCCAGTAAATATCAGCCTCTTATTGACACGAACCCTTCTCACCCGGACACTATGATGACAGCTATGATAGAGGCTCTGCGTCTTTCAAAGATAGCAGGTCAGGATTTTATGGGGTTTACTTGTGCTGTACAGAGTAGCACTGTGCATATCCTGATATATTTTCCGACGTTTTCTTACGTCTTGGGGGCATGCACACGTTAATGAGCTTCGTTTGATGTATTGGTACATTAATGGCAGAGTGTAGTTTGTTAGAAATTATAACTGATGTTTTTTCAGGAGTTGCCCTAATGCTAAAAGGAAAAAAGTTCCCCCAAAATATTAGAGCACTAATAATGGTTGCAGAAGAAATAGGTGTATTCGAAGACCATCAACCAGCAAGCAACATTGACCCAATGTCTTTCCTTGCAGATATATCACTTAAGAGCAAAACATGCAAGCTACGGGTTGATTGTCTGCTGAAACCAGTCTTCCTAACTATCCTGTTGTATGTGAGAGCAGAACGAGAAGGAAACTGGCCTCTGCGTATTGCAGCTGTTCAAGGGATGGTGCCATATTTTTTTTGCTGCAGGCCATCATAACTATGCATGTTATGGTTTGTTTTATTTGAGATCAACAGAAAATATTTCCTCTTCTGTAATGATTCATTTTATGAACGGCAATCATGTTATGCGCCACATGCCAGGATTGAAACCACATTCATGCATTTTTGTTTTTGGCCTGAAAGGAATAATTGGTGTAACACTGAAGTCGGAAGCTGTTAAAACTTCGGCATTAAGCTTACATACTTGCACTCGGCTGGAAGAGGAGGTTGTCAGCTTTAGTAAGCAGGAGTACAATTATGAACACGATAAACATGACAAACATAAAGAAGAAATGAAATATCGTATTGAAGCCGATACCAAAGACCGAGAAGGAATTCGACTAAGATTGCAAGGTTACATTGAGCCTCTGAACCCATATAAACATCCTGCAAATATTGTTAATATTGCTACAGGTAGAGTATTTACTGATGAAATAAATGTTTTTAGTGCGGATCAAATGCATGACTTTGAAAGTGGATGGCCCGAAAGTTTTTATGACTGCATACCTCAGAAAATCATAACAATGGCGACTACAAAGAAAAACATCCTGGTTGATACTGCTAAAGTATGTGATATAGAAATTATTTACTCTCGCATTATTGGTCTTCAAGCAAGCGATAGAGGTATCAATGTGGAGCAAGTGTTATCGCATGAGTTATCCCCCATTCTATCCTCATTATTTGATGATTTTGGAGAAATGAGGATACATAAAGCTAAGTCCAAACTGAAGACCTTGTTACTGGAAGATGTATCGTCCCGAATGCTGGTGACCAATGGCACTTCTTTTGTCATTGATGGATCAGCCATGTTATGGGGTATTCCTTGGCCTGATTCTGGTAATGTAAGTGGCTACATCACTCGTTTTAAAACCGCACTTTCCTCAAAACTCCAGATTGGTTATGTACATTTAATTTTCCACAGATACTACGTGTTCAACACGAAATATGTTACAAGGAACAAGAGAGCAGCTGGTGTAAGCAGAGTCCATCACCTTTCAATGTCATCGCCACTTCCATCACAAAATGTTGTTCTTTCAGTCACAGAAAATAAGAAACAACTCACAAATCATATATGTGACGACATTATTAACAATACCGATTTTCTTGGACCTTATACCCAAACTAGCAAATTAGTGGTAACAGGGCAGGAAGAAATTCCCTTTGATGTGTCTGGGCGGTGTGTGTCAAGAAGAAATGACTTGGCAAGACTCCATGAAGTGGCAGATGTTATAATTGCTCAGCAAGCTATTAGACTAGGAACAAAAGCTGGAATTAAACAGGTTATAGTGATTTTTGATGACACCGATGTGTTCCTCTTGTTGCTTTACCATTACTGGAAACAGAAAATCATCATACCAATCTTTATGGACTCGCCTATTCAAGGAAGATCGATAATTGATATCGAAAGAAGTGTAGAACTTTATTGTACTGTCTTACCATATATTTTGGCAAGACCATGCTTTGAGTGGTTGTGACACTACAGCGTGTCATTATGGAATAGCGAAAACAAAGGTAGTTCATACATTGAAAAAGGAATTTTTACTTTCATCAATGGGAGAAGAAGGTGAAAGTATTGATGATGTCAATAAGCAAGCAACAACTTTCATGAACAACTGCTATGGCTTTCCAAAATGTTCAACAATTTCAGAAGCTGAGTCAGATCTTGGTCAACAAAAATGGGAAGAAGCCATTCTGCACAACCTCAAAGACTATGTTCGCTTCCTCCCACGAATGAAGTATTTTTTTTAAATGTTAAAAGAGCACCTTCAAACATGTATTTGGAAGAATGCATTAGGTGACCCACCTGCACTAAGTCCAGAAAATTATGGTTAATACAAAGATAATGTCTCCAAACTTCTTTTACCCATTACCGTCCCACAAAATGTTGCTTTAGTTCCAAATGAACTTTTACAACTTTTAAAATGCACGTGTGAAATTGAAATGCCATGCCGCACAATACGATGTGGTTGCATGAACTCTGGCCTACCTTGTACGTACAATGTTTTGCCAAAGTACTAGTGCTTGTCTAAATATTAATAACAAAGTCCATACACATGGGACGATGAAGAAGAAATGTTTTGAGTGTTATAATGGTTATTGACTCTTGGGCAAGTATTTGTAGCATTCGTTAAACAACTGAGTTTATACAGTATATAGGTCATAGCAAATCTGATAAAGTAATTGCTGTTTTGTTTGTTGACTGGTTAAACTTATTTAGGTGGCATATGTAGATTATTACAATTTCAAAGCGCATCAATCAGTAGATTTATTTTGTATTTCAATTGAAATTGGTTTCGAGAACTATTTCAGGTATTCTTGGTACGCCAAAATGTTATTCTTGTGTGCTTTCCTATTCAATGAGTCAAAATTTCAAGTGAAGGTATATATTTCATTGCAATTAGAAATGTTGTATCAACCACACGTCGGGAAGCTTATTTTGGGTAAAATAAAATTGTTATTTGAGAAGTTTCGCCAAGATATTTGATTGCAACATGTTATTTTTGTAGAATATTATAATTAATGCAGTACTGTAAGTATAAATGTAAGAAAGCATTATGGATTTTTAATTTAAAAATTTAATACATAACAATATTTGTACATTGTGAGTTTTTATTTATTTTCCATGGTTCAACAAAATGTTTTGTACTTGATACCTTCTTTATTTATTTGCGTAAAATGTACGTTTTTATCAAGGCATATTGCCCAAAGAACATGCTCTAATGAGTATTTAATTTGACTGGAAGAAGTTGGCCATCTACCTTTTTTTTTGTCAGTGACCTGGAAGAATTCAAATAGTATTCTAAGGTTTCCATTAAATAAATTGAATGTCCTCTTTGCAAAACAAATATCAACAGCAGAGCCCAACAGAAAAATATGAGATATTGGCTTCAGGAAACACTTTCAGCATTCTCTATTTAATTACACCTCCAGAAAAAAACAACAAATTCGTAAACTTTTTCTGTGCTAACTACTATGTATTGTATATCGTTAGAAAGCACTTTGTATTTGCTAAAAATTTTACTCACACACTTTTTTTAATTCTCAAGCCCTTTGGAAAATATTCAAGATTGAATATAATTTTAAGTTAATGACGTCTGTGTATTTTGAGCTTCATATGCAAATAATATGAAAATTATTCTGTTCACTCTATAAATCATTAACAACAAATTTTAAGATACACATTTCTTCTTATAAATACCGTTTACCAAATCAACGTGTGATTATTGGTTTAAGAGATATAACTTCACAAACGAGGCACCTTGATTTATAGTACGGCAGATGCCGCCATATTGAATTCTGAGAGTTGCTCAATGGTATTCGTGTGGTACCCGGTATATCATACATCTACAGGCTTTACAATAGCGATATCAAAAATTAAAAAAACTTAATAGGAGAAAACACCCTTCAGCCAAAATCCCTGGTTTGGCTGCCGGACTACTAGGTTTATCTGGATAAACAATAAATTGTTTAACCACATAATTCACATTATGCAAATATGAAACATGGATGTTTCACACGTTAAATGTAACAGTAGCAGATTTATTTGCCTTACCTGATCGCTCTTTACGCCCGAATGTAATGCACATAAACGTTTCCATTTAAACCTGTTCAATCAACAGTATCCGTATACATACATTGTACTAGTACAGAATTATATTATTCACTGTTCTAGCCGGGCATTTAAATACAGGTCGATCGGCGACTAAAATATACCGTTTCTTGCGGATTTTGCTGTACATACTACTGTTCGAATTTATGTGCACTCGGAACAACCCGTTAAACATACAACAACTGGGAAGATCTGGGCATGTGACAGTTACTACCGAGTAGATTATACTTACTATGTTTTCTTAAATGCTAGGAATAGACAACATGCGTGTTGTCCTCGCGAGCGAAGAATTCGCCATCACTGCTGAAGTAGCCGACAAAACACCTTTGAAATTATGGAAGTCGCACTAACATAAGTAAGGCAACACGGTACCAGAAAACAGTCACCGGAATGATTAAATAATAATAACTATGTCAATGATAATGTACTAATGTAATTACTAATCTGCTGTACTAGGCAACTTCCTACTGCTTAAAAATATACATAACGCAATTAGAATTCTGGTAAACACCTAAAAATATTATGAAAATTTTCTACCCTCTCACTGTACAGGTAATTTGCCATTTGTTAAAACTGAACATTTCGCGTTAGTTTTTGGTTACAGACCAGATGTCACGGTTATACCTATTCTTCATGCACCCGAACTGAACCCGGAAGGGCAATATTTTATTCATAGTTGATGATTTCTTTAAACACTTCACGTGTTCGTCAACACAACCTTCACGGTGGTTGTACGCCCCTGTTATTGACAGTAGATGAGTGAGTGGCTGCTATAGTTGTTTTAGATTTAGACTCGGCTTTCTGTACCTGCGAGTTTTTCTGCCATATACATTCCACCTTATATACATGCATTATATATGGGTTATTTATGTATGTGTGTTTATATATATATATATATATATATATATATATATATATATATATATATATACACATACATTTAGGGTGTTTGTGAATTCAGTACAGAAAATTCTTCAGTAGATTCCCACAAAAAATTATTCAAGAAATATTCTTACAATCTACGCACGGAAATAACTCCAAAGGTTGAAAAATGCATCAAAAGAAAAAAAATAGGAAACAGCTGCCATCAAATTAAATATGCTCAGACGATATGTTATTTCAAATGTTTGTTCACATGGTAACTTGGGTGTGCGAGGAAATATCAAATTGTGGATGTTTACTACTACGACAAGAATATTCAGTGCCTGCCACGCGGCTCGGCGGACCAAACTTTCGCAACCGTTCACGTAGGGCAGTATCTATAAACGGCTTTCGAACGACAACCAACTGCTATCCCATAGAGAAAGCATTGGTGAGCAGTTGGTTGTCGTTCGAAAGCTGTATATAGATACGGCCCTAAGTCTTCAATAGCGTATTTCTCAGCTTGGAATCTTTTTGCTTGTCTTTTCGTCTGCCGAATACACCATCTTCTGGTCAGACTCTCGCCAGACCAGATTTTCGCATCAATTATTGCTCTGCACACCCAGTGCGGGGCTTACATCCGCATGCTCGCTTCATTCGTGTATCACTGCATCACATTCAGGGTAGTACAAATGTATGGACTTGAATTGTGTGTGTGTGTTGCATACTTTATTTCACCCGCGCCCCGGGTAACTTAAGATTAGCGACCTACATTCGCCTTTATCTGCATGCACCCCAGAGTCATGCTTAAGTGTATTTATTTATTTGCATATTATCAGTGTCATGTATAATTTATGTTTATGTGTGATGTTGTGGCATGGAACGGCCCGTAACAGTTCCAACCAGTACTTAAACCACGCTCCATTCACGACAGAATTAGCCCAGCCATCGACCACGACCCTGACGATCCAACGAGTCATGTGCTGCGGGCTTATTCTGTACGGCCAAAGTAATGTTGCTTCAAACGCAAACTGCCTTAGCTTCGAGTTTACTAAGAAAGTGATTCTGTACTGCCATGTTGCGTTAGAACTCGTTTACTCGGAAGCAGATACGAAGGAAAATACTGAAGCAAATGTGCGCGGGTATCGGAAGTTGCGCAAAGCCCGGAATTAGTTTGTTATGTTGTGTAATAAGTGTTATAAATAATTACATTGGCTGAGACGGCGATATATAATAACTCTGCAGTGTATGATTTCACGAAAAAAGACCCTTGGTTTGTCAAAAGTTCCATTTAAAAGTCTTGTGTATGCAGTGAAAATACTCAGGTGGAATAACCTCATTCTTTGGCTTGGAAACATGGATAATCCCTTCCTACATCTACATGTGTTAATTTTAGAGCAACCTGTGGAAACACGACTACGAATTACGAGAAGACAAGCCTACATTATGTATTACAATACACTAGGATATCGTTAGCCTTTTATGTTGAGGCATAGTCATGACAAACAAGGTTATTTTGTGCTTGAGGAAAATTCGTGCACTAAAGTAATAAAGGATAATTACACAAAACGTGGTAGTGGTAGGGTCTGTAGAGGTCAAAATGTGGAGCAAAATACAAATGTCGTGTATCCATTTAACCTGATACTAACCTAATCACACAAAAAGTGAATTACTATTTTTAATTAACCTGAAGTATGGTACCAAGCTTAGCATGGCATACAATGAAAATAAACCTACTAAACTAATTTATGACAGTGGATGTAAAAAGATTAAATATTCAAACAAAATATACATAGCTACTTGTTTTTACTTACATATGTATACATTTACTATATGATGTCCATCTAACTTAACGTTACCTTAACCCCACAATAAAGAATTAAACTAACCTTCTATAATTAGATGGGTATTCAACGAACTCAACAGTGGCTTTTTTATATAGGTTTCATCGCAGTAACCTAATAATTTGGCCTAAGCAAACTATATGCCTTAACTAAATTACTATCCACTACCTTCAAATTGTCAACTTCCAACCCAACTTGCCAATATAAGTAGCCTATGTTGATATAAACACAAACATATACAATAGCTATACAAAACGGTTCTTTCCTTTAATTATCTAAAAGGCCTATATCACTCAAACATAAATACTGGTGTTTGAAAATTTATTCTGTTTTGTCCCGAAAAAACTAGGTTATGGCATGTTAAAAAATCATACCTTCCCCCCACCCCCGCAATTTGTTGGCGAGTGCTATTCAAATTATCTCGGACACCCTAAATACAATAACGATTTATTAAAAAAAAAAGTATATCTGTTAAAATTCACTACTGAGGTTGCCTAGAACTAAAATTTTCAATACTACAAACGAACACGCACGTAACGTTAAATTCACAGACTCGGGCGAGATTGTATCCCAATTACACAATAAACACATGAATAATTTTTCTACAGGAGCGTAGTGTATTTAGGGAAAAATCAACTCTCATCTCTATTTTTGTACTATCCATTACTTCCTTGCTGCCACGTGCTTCGTTGTTTATACTCGCAGAACCATAGATAAAACGAACTAAAAGAAAGGTAGCAAACTTACGCACCGCAAATGTTTCTCGATTTCATCATAAATAGAGTAATTTTCGGACAAAAGGGCAGCCAACCTACGATTACCGTCAAAGCAAAACGATTGAAGGTATCTCATAGAAGCAACATTTTCCGCAGAAGTAAATTATAGCGTCGAAAGCAATCTGTGGCGTACAGAATCGATCGCGAGAATCGAAACGCTATTTTGACAGCCGAAGTAAAGCAAATTACTTCATGACGGGACTTTTCTTCGGCCGTACAGAATAGGGCTGCTGGCCCGAGTGCCAACCGCGAAGGCCAGCTGGCGCCCATTATATTTACGCTATAACTACCGCAAAAATTTCCGATCCCTGTAGCCCCGCGCTCGTCAAACATTTCTTAAAATAAACACACATCAGTGGAATTAAAATATATTTTGTTTTAAAGCCGTTCGAGTGATTTTCAACATCATGTACGCAATTCTGTTCTGTGACGACGATGCACTATTGACTTCCTTGTTATGTTTCATGCAGTTGTCGCATGGTGTGCTCAACGTCATTGGTCTGTTACGAAAGCCGGTACAGGACCTGGGCAGGAAATAGCACTGGTTCTATTGCCAGACCTGCTATGAAAACTGCCAAGCCAGGCAGAAAAATTGCGTCCCTAGACGAAAATGAGCTTGCAGGGATGAGGGTGGCACCACTCTTGGATTAAATCGAGATAGTTAAGGTTCCGAGAAAAATTAACTGACTATTGTTACTAACATGGTTAAGCAGATGAGGGTTGCAGGTCCAGGAGTCGCAGCATGCATGGCACACCCTCTCGCACCTCGTACAATACTAAATAGTCATGGCAATCACCCTCGCTGGGTAGCAAGGGTGTGCGCCAAATCAATCCCACGTGACCACTTTGTGCAATTATGTGATAAAATAAATCATAAGGACACTAAAAAAATACACAAAACAAGTATCAGACCTTTGAAACAATAACATAAGTATGGTTGCTGAAAAACACAGAAATTCAAACAGAGGTAAATTATTTTAGAATGCCTTCCGCTCCAGCTGTCTTGTTAAAATGTCTCTCAAAGTCCGAGCTGGCATGAATGGTTAAGAGACTTTGATTTTAAAATAAAAATGCAGGTACTGAATGTAAAGGAAAACACTTGGCACACTTTGCACCGTCTTTAGTATCGTCAGGTTGCCACTCTGGGCCATGCTCTGTGGTTCATAGTCTTGCAGTGATTTCAGTTTGCTTTTTATTTTCTGTATGTGTTGTTGTGTTGTAATTACACAGAATTAAGAAATATATACTTATTAACATAACACTGCTGAATTTTCGTACACACGCGTCGCCAGAATGCTTTGGCACAAAATACAAATGTTCCTCAAATGGTCTACAATCTTGTAGAGCTCGACCTCTAGCAGTCGTTACCTCGTCATTATTTACAGCCAAAAATGTGGTTCCATGATGCATAACACAGATCGAATCTCTCCATTTAAAGGGTACAGCAACAAACTCAAATAATTTCCACTGTGCATCCTGCTTAGCAATGGAAAACTTTAGTCCAACATACAAATTCTCTTCAAAAACTTTACAGGAACTAATTTCTAGGTGGTAATAAGTCTGAACATCTTCAGGGGAAACAGCTAACTTATATCCGTCTTTTCCAATTACTATCGCCAAATGTTCTAATTTCGTTTTCAAATCCTCCAGCGAATCCAAAACAGCGGGAAGTTTATGCGAACGGCATTGGTCCAAAATCTCAATTCGAAATAAAGTATGAGTCTGCTTGGCCATAACAGCTACTGTTAAAAATTGACATTGATACATTTGGGACATCTCTTTAATCATACCGGGCACCGGCTCGACTGTCTTCTATCACTTCTCTAAAATCCCCCAAAAACTTTGTCAAATTATTAAATTTATTTTGTACTTTATCAAAGAGTGTACCTAGTACTTCGTTTACTACCGAAACCTGGTTAGACAAATTTGCTAAAGCTGCATGATTTACCAAAACCTGTTGGTTCATAGTCTCTAAATCGGAAGCTAATTTTTTCTCGTTGCCAAATAAAGTATCAATATGATTAACTTTTGCAATGTCACAACACCAATTTGCTAGGTTACCCAGAAAATTTAGACCTCTTTTTCTCCGGTTAAGATGAGGATCCTCGACTAAGGACCGGTCTTGTCATTCTCTGAGTTAACCTGCAGGTAGCTACCCTGAAGTTAAACTTACCTGGCACTTTATCTAAAGTCGCATCTTACCACTTGATTTATACCTCTGTGTAACTACCCAAAGGTTAGCTAGAAACATAGTTAGGTTGCACAGACTGTGTGGTTGTGTCGTGGCTGTTGATTGGTCTGTTTGGATCTGTGAATATTTATTTTCTGAATGTTACATGTACGACCGACAGCCACACAGAAATAATACAGGATGTCCATAAAGTCTTTCCCTCATTACAAAAATTCATAACTAGAAAACTACAAATGCTAGCAAACTGCGGTTTGGACGAACATTATGTGCAACTCATAAAGTTTTTTTTTGTGTATGTTTCAGGTAGGTGGTGTGTGACGAGTGAAAAGCACAATGGCCTTCATGAAAGAAAAGGCGCAATGTGTGCTGTGGTATCACGAGAGCAGGTCCCCTATCACGGGTCAGCGCAATTTCCGAAGCGAGTATGGACGTCCGCCACCTGATCACAAGAGCATAAAAGCTTGGTATGAGACATTTAAAGAGACAGGTAGTGTGGACCACCGTTCACGAACAGGTCGTCCTTCTGTTAGTGATGACACTGTCCACGTTGTTCAGGAAGCATTCCAACGTAGCCCCTCCAAATCGACACGTCAGGCTTCTCGTCAACTTGGTATTCCACGTGCAACAGTGCACAAAATCCTACACAAAAGACTTCATTTGCATGCGTATAAAGTGCAAATTGTTCAAGCCTTGCAACCAAATGACCACAAACGTCGCGCTGAATTTGCGATAGAAATGTTGCATCGTATTGATGATGATAACGCATATCTACAGCGTGTGTGTTTCTCCGATGAAGCAACATTTCATACGTCAGGTAAAGTGAATACGCATAACGTGCGTATATGGGGTTCCGAACATCC
>PNEQ01063432.1:0-22082 GCA_003012365.1 Medauroidea extradentata
GGTAATATCACGAAATTACCAATGATATCACGAAATTATCATGGATTTTGCAATTTAACAAAAGCATTTATTGTAATTAACTGAGTAAAGAAACATTGACATTACATACATGGGATGATGCCTAATAATGCGTTCTTTCGGATGATATATTTCATAATTAGTGTTTATAAATGTTCATCTACATTTAACACCTTTTTTTAAATTTATCACGAAATTACCCAGGTTTACCCTAATTTCTTGTTTTGAAAAATTAGCTATCACAGCAGAGACCATTGTAAACAAAATTAACAAAACTGCGTAACAGATTTCTGATATCTACTCTCGTCCAAGCTTAACAAATAATTATCGCTTAAACAGTACAAACATGAGAGCATGGCTGTAAGACACCATGTTCATTTAAACACTGATTCGAATCACTTCAACGTGTGGCTAAAACTGCCTTAGACTGGCATACTTCAAAATGTAGCTACTAACTGAGTGTATGTGAAACTCAGATATAAACGTGTACTGAACTTTACCACAAACTTTCCACCAATAATATTAGACTGTGTTGTCATTGCTTAAAGTCCTGACGTAAAAGTGGATAGGCGGTGGCGAGAATCTTGTAAACCAGTTCGGTGTTTGGTTCGTTGTGGCCATGAGGACATTTGATGCGTGTTTCAATGTCACCCTTATAGCTCTGTCACTTCCGAGCCTCTAACATGTAGGAAGGCGGTGCCCTTAAGGCTCGGTTTCAGACGCCATATTGGATGATTTCATTTTTCACTTTTCTGAATTTGTATTAGAAAATATGTTAAACATGCGACTATACCGCAATTTCTGTTTACCTTGAGCTACAGTACAGAAATTGTGATTTGACCGTTAACGTGTAATGACTTGGAACCCTGATTTTTCGCGAAAAGAATTTTGCCTCACTTTGTTTCAGTACCTTACAAACACATCTGCAGATCTGCTTCGTGGTAAGGGATGGAATATTTTAAATCTCTCGAGCCTTGGTATTCTACCGGCAATTCACAGCCGTGAGGTGTTGCAGAGACTTTATTGTAATTGGCTCAGACAAATGATATACGGCTCTTCACATAGACACGCTGCCAATAATCATGAAGCAGGATTTCAGATGTGCACGTAAGCCACTAAAACAAAGTGGGGCAAAATTCTTTTCGCGAAAAACCAGGGTCCCTAGTAATTACCCCGCAATATGCCTGTCAATTTTTTTTTAATTCATAATTTTCCCGACAAATTGCGACTTGACTATACATTACTAACTCAATTGCCATATATGTACTGTAGCGCATAGTAAATAAAATTTGCTGTATAATCACCGATTTAACAATTTTTTCTCAGAATTAAACATATATATATATATATATATATATATATATATATATATATATATATATATATATATATATATATATATATATATATATATATATATATATATATATATATATATAATTCAATATGGCGACTGAAACCGAGCCTTAAGGAGGATCAGATTTCACCATTTTATAGTTTTTCGTTTTCAACCGTAAGTTCGATACAAATATATTAAATAAATGTATGGCCTGACGTGGCACACACGTTGCCTTACTGATAAACATGAACTGAACTGCCTTTCGTAATGTTTAACTGATAATGACAACCGCCGGAAAAAAGGCCTCTTTGTATATGGAACAGACGACAGATAACATTTAAAGTTGAAATTAAAAAAAAAAAAAGTGCATATAAAAACGATTCCTTAAAATTACACAAATAATAATTTCAATTTATTATTGACTTTCAAATGTGTCGGGAGACAGGTAAGTAAAAAATTAGATACTGAAAAGTTAACTGAAACAAAAGCAGGTGCATAAATACTTTACAATATCAAAATTCATGCCCAAACCATAATAAGGCTTTATTTATAATCAATTTTAGAATTTATACCTAATTTTTGTGGACTTGGTATTGTTGTTTTGCTGTTCTCTGTTTCATTCCACTAATTTTTTACTGCTTGTTTTATTTACTTAGCGATACCACGGAGTATTTAAAGGCAAACACTAATTTGAAGTTATTATTTTTTTACATTTTTAAAGGACTGGTTAAATGTGACATTCCTTTTTTAATTATAAATGTTAGGGGTATTTGTAGGTTTTTAAAGTTTAAAACTTCTGCGGTGCTTGTAAATATCAAATAAAATTAATTAATATTTATTTTACACAGTTTAAAGTTACTGAAATATGAATTGTAACATAAAATATTGAAATTGGTGTGAGGCTGGTATTTGCCGATGTGCACACGGCCAGTGTAGCGATGTGTTGCTCTCGCGCCCTACCTACCTCATGTCAGAGGGAGGGTTTTAATATTCATCTGGCGTCCATATGCAAAATGCTCGCCGAGTCTACTTCCCCTCCCCCGCCCCTGCCCTTGGTCCACACCTCCTTCTGCATGCTCCAAATCTAGTAACATCAGCAGGGGAAGGGAGGGGGGGAAGCGTACACTTAATTCCGCTACGAGTGATTTTAAAATACACCACCCCTCCCCTCCTGCCATACCATTGCGATTTACCCCGTACCACAGTCGAGATCCTTGAATACAGCGTGTTCTATAACCAGACATATGTCTAGGGACCCTGGTTTTTCGCGAAAATAATTTTGCACCACTTTGTTTCAATGCCTTACGTGCACATCTGTAGTTCTGCTTCGTGGTCAGTGATTGGATATTTCAACTCTCACGAGCCTTGGTATTCTACCGGTAAATCACAGCCGTGATGTGTTGCAGAGACTTTATTGTAATTAGCTCAGACAAATGATATACGGCTCTTCGTGTAGACATTCTGCCAATAATCATGAAGCAGAACTGCAGATGTGCACGTAAGGCACTGAAACAAAATGAAGCAAAATTCTTTCCGCGAAAAACGGGTCCCTAAATATTTCATACAAATATAAAATTACAATTATTCCTCACTTCGACGCCATTAAGAGTTCTATATGTACGTTATGTAATTTTCCGCGCTTCATGCACTTGAGAAAAATGCGAGGGGGGGGGGGGAGCAATATATTTAAACTTACCACACTCGACAGTAACAGCTTCGTTCTTTTTTTTGTCGCGTGCCAAACTGGCCTGCAGTGCTTTCATTTTACCTTTTTTTTATTGGACTTCAAGCAGTGACCTTAAATTTTATTTGCGGAAGGTTAGAAGTTTAGAAGACGTGCACGTTTCTAGTGTTGTTTTTTACCAATCCGGGTGGCAGTTTTGTAATTACAGTAGTCTGAAGAACCGTTCTTAGTCATTTTGAGTGGCCCCAAAATTATTTCTTTTAAGAGTGCTGCGTTTTTAAAATGACAGAAGCCTAGTTTCAAGTGTGTGTTATTTTAATACTTTAACGTATTGCGAATAAGTTCAGCCGTTTCGCGGAGAAAATAATAAACGTGGCATGGGCCCATGCCAGTTCTACGACCTCGACAGTTGACAGAACATTTTTAGAGAAGGTGTGTAGAGAGGTTCGTGGTGGAGGGAGTAAGGAGAAGAGTAGGGGAAAAGTTCGGTGAAATGACCAGGTCGTAGAAGTGACATTCGCACGTGGTGACACGACACAACACCGCTAGTTCGCTACATATATTATATTCGGGGTAACACCGAAAAATTTAACCGGTATTGCAACGAATACAGGGACAGCTAGTGAAGGTAAGAATGAGGACCTCTATATTTGGAGAAAATATTTGTGAAACAATAAGGTTTCAGTGGCTCGTGTACACGTCACAGTTCTGCTTCATGGCCAGTAATTGCATGTTTAAACATTTCCGTGTCTTTAACCTTTTTTTACTGCAAATCACAGAGATGTGGTACCGCTGTAACCCAGTTCTGATTAGTACAGTCAAATGAGAAACGGTTTTCCTCACGGACACGCTACTAATAACAACGGAGCAATACTGCATATATGCACGCAGGACTAAGGTTAATTATTAGTACAGGTTAGAAAGAAAATATGTTTTCTTTGGGAGACATTGGAAGAGGAAAATTTTCTGCCACTTGTTTCGCTGCTATCGCTACGGAACCAGAAAAATACGAAACTGTAGTAAAATTAAATTTAAATATGCTTGGAAATGACAGAAGTCATTTAACTTAATTTTAAACTGAAAATAAACAAATTTACAATTTTAAATGTTTATCTTGATGTAACTTAAAATTCAGGAAAGCTCTGTGATTGGTCAATTTGCTCCCATGACCGATACCAGCACTCAAGCGGCAGAAATTCTGAGACAAACTTTTAACGTTGATCTTTTTTAACATGTAGTAATTAAGCTTAGTAGGACATTTAAACAAGTTCGGTGCAGAAATGTTTTCGCGAAAATCAAGGGTGCCTAGGTATAAACGAGTTGTGTGCCGCAGATATAATTGAATGTTACACCTGGCGACGTGAATGCATTAAGAAGATAACGGCCTGCTGGGGCGAGTGGGCAGACTTACAGGAGAACGACGGCAGTTTATTTCTTCTGCAAACACGGCTGGAGGGAGGGGGAGGCCAGAGGGCGCGTGTAATTGGCTGGAACAATCAATCGTGAGCGGCTGGTCACTTAGCATTCCAAACGAGAACACGGGGCCTACCTAGCCGCCCCTGGGTACATAGGCAGCCCGCAGTACCACCGCTGACCAAACACGTGGCCATGCAAACACCAGGGGCGCGCCCCGCACCTCAACACGCCTTGATGCGATTACAGTCGGCCTGTGATTGGTGATTGGCCGGCCGTGCTACGCCAACCCCCGCCAGTCTTTGCGAACCATGTGCATTTCACATCACCACCACAGTATTTCTGGTGAGACGTGAGCCACCTTTATATCTAGTAGAGACCTCAAAAATTGCGTTTTCTTATGGCCAGAACCT
Source organism: Medauroidea extradentata (assembly GCA_003012365.1). NCBI lineage: Eukaryota > Metazoa > Arthropoda > Insecta > Phasmatodea > Phasmatidae > Medauroidea > Medauroidea extradentata. The sequence goes on from PNEQ01063432.1 coordinate 4,868, forward strand.
AGAATTCAAAATATCACAAGTTCGCGTTGCTTTTGCAACGGACGACTTGACCAGTGGCGTCAGAACACATTGCTTACTGTGGGAATCAGCTGTCTTTTAACAAGAAATCACTTGTTTGCCATAAGGTTCAATGCATTAACATATTTGTTACATGATTTATGCCTGCGTAAACTATTGCTATATAGTTTACGTGGTAAAGAAGGACTAACAACAGTTCTTTGAAGAGAGACTAAGTTTCATAACGTTCAGTGATTTTAAAATAAAAACAGTCGCATCGGGAAGTTCGTCGCTTCGTATTCATACCTGCTGTATTGTATTTCTATCCGTTTTTACTATGTATTAATTAATTAAAACAGGTGAGCACAGCTCTTTGGCGAATTGATATATTTTAAAACAGTGTATAGTGCAAATCACTTACTATCATAAGGTAATTTGTAGGCCTAGGACTACATTTAGCCTCGCACAGGAATAGGCTAATGAAAGTATTTTATAATTTTTTAACAGCTTCAAGGAATTTAAGGAAATCGCAGGCCCGTTATTTATATTAGTAGTCAAGATATTATGTTAGAATAGCATATTTTTACAAGTCAATAAACGCTTTTAATTATATGTTTCTATCCATCTAGTTTGTTGCAGCAAGTCGTTGGGTTCTAGTGGTTTACGTTTCCACTAGTGAACAAATAAGAATTAACATCCGAAAATCACTTACGAATGTATTTAAAAGGAGACATTGTTTGATTATACATTGTAGTGGTTTAGTCTTAGATTTTTTTCACCGCCGTTGAGGTAACTGAGACGAAATTGAGGTTTTACCATGCAGAACTAACCTAGAACAATTGGGGGAAAATGGATTTTTAAAATTAAAATGACTAGTGTAGTTTCTTGAAATTGCGTCTGATTGGCTAGGTACTACAGTATTTGTGTTCTGGTGGATTTACTTTCATTGAGGTACATACTTTCTTATAAAAGTGAAATGTGATTCCCTTAATAAAAATATGCCCAACCTTTTACTCTCGGAAATGTGTGTTAATAATATATTAACATATCAAAACGGATTTATCCAATACTTTTAAAGAGTGTTAGAGTTCAATGAAACGAGTGCTATCAATCATCAAATGATCTAGTCGGAGTTGATTTTTTTCTATTAGCGACAGTCGTTCTCCAAACGGAGAACTATGTATGTAGGCGTACTTAATTTTCTGTAACTTACACATGCCAACAATATTTGCAGGGCATTAAATTAGTTTTAAGGCAAAGGTTAATATTTCAATAATTTGTTACGGCATGAATAGGCCTTATATAATTGTTTATGTGTAGACTAATATTGCTTTATGAAAGCTTGCATTATGACGGGAGAAAATTCATTGTATGCCTATTCATTGTTAGATAGCGTTTCTGTTTGATTTGTTGCGTTTATTATAGAATTAAATAGCAAATAACCTAGGCCTGCTAGAAATACTGCCTAGAATTACAATTTTGTTTATCATAAGAGATAAGTAACCTATTATCCTCTCTCGTTAATAGTTACATGAATTATATAGATTCATCGTCATGTATAGGGGCAGGAAAAATTCGTGAATTCAATGACCTATGTGGTAGAGTGAGTGAGAGATTTTGGTCAGAGCTCAACATCGAGGTCTTTAGCGCTGGTGAGGGGTGACATGAGGTGAGCATGGAGCAGCCCCGGAATGAATGGGGCGGGGGAAACGGAAGATCCCCGAGAATACTCGCCGGCCAAAATCGTCCGGCACGATACCCACATACGAAAATCTGTGGACCGACTTCGACGGGAATCGAACCCGGATGGCCTTGGTGGGAGGGGAATGGTCTGACATTCATGTTTCATGCTACATACTAGAATCCACTGTGCTATGCATACTCAAGTCCCGTCTATTAGTTCATTGTCTGTTGTTCCACTAAGTAGCAGCTAGTGGACTAATAGACGGGGCTTGAGTGAGCATAGCATAGTTGATTCTAACATGCAGGTCATTGAATTCGCGAAATTTTCTTGTCCTTAAATGTATTTTGAAAACTTCTGCTGTTGCCTCATGTGTAGAGACATGAACAACTCTCGGGTACATTGAATTGTAGGCTAGTCTCCAAGAACATATGTGTGCTCGAGAAGACAGCAGATGTATACATCGGCTGTTCACTGACACAGTAATATGAGCCTTCATTTAGTTACGTTCTTACTGGCTCAACGACTTCCAGGAATCCTTATAAGAGTCGAGGGCCAGTTGTGAAAGTAACACGAACTTACAGCAGTTCCAATTATAGCTTGTTCCCAAAAGAAAACGCTAATTTTCAAGGTTCCTAAACTTAAAGCACTGAAACAGAGTGAGACAAAATTCTTTTCGCAAAAAGCAGAGTGTAATTGCTGCTTGCCAAGTCGTCCAATTGTCTTTGACCTGTTTGATACCTCGTGGAAGGCTCTGTATCAATAATTAAGGTTCAGTTAAATGCAGGCCAAGTCACGTGGTATCGCTGTGGCAGCGAGCTGCCAGGGAACAGCTGTTGTCTACCTGAGCACACAAGATATTCTCGGAGGCCATAGTCTGAAGGTCAGCGGACCTGTGAATTTCCCTAATCTCAAGGGACCTCTGATTTTCGCGAAGAGGATTTCGCACAAACTTGTTTCAATGTCAGGGCCGCGGTGGTCGTATGGTTAGACCATTCACCTCCCATCAAGGTTCGATTGCTGGTGGGGTCGGTCCCCGGATTTTCGCATGTGGGAATCGTGCCGGAAGATACCGTTGGTCGGCGGGTTTTCTCGGAGATCTCCAGCTTCTCCCGCCCTGTAATTTTGAAGGTGCTCCACACTCACCTCATATCATTCCTCACTAGAGACCTCGATGTTAACCGCTGATCAAAATCTCTCAAATCTCAAATCTCACAAATGCACTCCTGCAGCTCTGATTCATGGTCAGTGATCACAGAATATTTAGGAATACAGAAGTGAAATAGCCGGTAGGCAAGTGAACTCAGTCACACACGCCAGAAAAATGGCGTCCCTGGCCAGCAACATGGCGGATACTCCTACCTCCAATCAGCGTGAGACAGCTGATCTGCTAGGCGGCAGTTAGGCCAATAGGAAACCTGTAATAACATGCAGGAAATAGACAGACACGGGGCTGATATCAACAACTTCGGGCAGCCAATAAGCGGTGAGGTTCGTCCAAACCAAACGAGCTACCGCGTCATTTCGAGTCTGTATTACTATCTAGTCTGTGTTCAGTGATTGGATGTTTATAACTGTCAGCATATTGGATTTCTACAGGCATATCACAGACGTGTGGAGTCGCAGCAACCTTCTTCTGGTTGGCACGGTCTAGGAAGTAGCGCGCGATGCACACGACTATTCAAGGTGGGTTGACTTAAAACCTAGTATCTTCCCCTCTACCTTAGAGGCTACTCAAGTACAAGAAATGTGTTCTCTTAACATGTTTCTAACGCCTTGGTTCTCTTTACGTAGGTGTAGCAGTCAATCCCACGAGTGGACGAGGGGTTGGACCATGGCCGTCTTTAGTAGAGGGCCGGAGTCTCGAATGTGGTAACGCTGCATTGGTGGCCTGCTGCCGGTCGCTCATTGGTAGCCCAAGTCTGTTGAGACGTAGCTGCGTCTAGACACGTTATGGAGACTACGGCAGTCAAGAAGTGACAGGCAGCCTTCTACTGAATACGGCCATGGCTGGACAAACACGGTACAGCTGTACACTTGCTAAATTGTGTTTTAAATTTCGAATTCTTGAAGGAGTGTTAGTTTTAAAAGCTGCTATTAATATTAAATTTTTAACACAGATAATTTAATATCTAGATTTTTATAATCATGTACGGAATACTAATAGTGGTTTTTTGAAAAATTATTTAGTTTCTGGATAAATATTTATTTAATATTATTACTACGTAGTTGTTAGTAACAATATTAACGTTTAAATATCGATTTTACTCTTAATGATTTTTAAAGTACGAAGAAGCGATCCTATTGAATAGTTTTATTTAACAAGCACTGACTAATGTATCTATTGTAATTTATTTACAGAAATATTTAGGACATGCGCCTTTTTAGGGCTATGTCGTGTCATAAAGCCAAGAGTAAAACCGGAAAATCAATAAACTAACAAAGGAGCTGAGATGGATGTACGCTTTAAGTAGATAATCGTTGGCTGTAGGCAACATACAGGCCTAAATAAATAATATAACCTAAAAATTTCCAATAGGAATTGTCAAATCATAGAAAAAAAAACAAATAAATGGATAATTACAAGTTCAACTCAAATAACCAGGAAAAAACAACAAAGCAAACAGAGAAAACTCAGGACACCAACATCAAAACAGCAAGAGAATAACACGAAGACAATGTTAAACACAAATCAGAATGACACAAGAGCGACGTCACAGATACAAGACTAGACGAAACAACGATAAAGACATAGAGGAACACTGTAGAGTCTGTCAGACGACGTTTCGTTAAGGGCGTTCACGTGATACATGTGCATAATTTTTAATTTGTACGACACAGTGTTAGTATTACAGACGTTGCTGTTGACTACATTTTCCACTCGTGAATCTTTTTTAGCTCTCATAGTCTTCCCATAGCGGCATGTCAAAGTCAACATTTGCAAATTACGGGAACTTGCTAATAGGAAAAACCAACAGACTTACTCGAATTACATAATTTACACTGAAATTAGATAGTATGGGCCATATGCTAAAAGATTTAGGTTCACACAACAAGTCTCTTTATATATTTTTTTAATTGGCCATATATAAAGAAAATTATCGTTATTTTTAGAACTTTTTAAAAAATATAAAGGAATCGCATTATGTGATTTTAAATATTTTAGCACATCACCCATACTTTCTAAGTTCAGTATAAATTATGACATTCGAGCATGACTGTTGGTTTTTGCTATTAGCATGTTCTCGTAACTTGAAAATTTGACTTAGACCTGTCGCTATGGGAAGACTATGAGAGCTAAATAAATTTCACGAGTGGAAAATGTAGTCAAAAGTAACGTCTGTGAAACTAACACTATCGCGTACAAATATAAAATTATTAATTTTTGCCACTTGAACACTCTTAAGGAATCGAGCCAGACGATGCAGTTGGTCGGCGGGTTTTCTCGGGGATCTCCCGTTTCTCCCTCCCTTTCATTCCGGCGCTGCTCCATACTCACCTCATATCATCCCACACCAGCGCCGAACACCTCTCGATGTTAAGCGCTGACCAAAATCTCTTCACTTCACGTTTCGCTAAGTCATTTACACCCACTGCAATAACCTTTCGAAGACATTACCAATGGACGACTTGAAAAGAGGCGGAGCTTCAGTCAGGTGTGGGAAACAATTCCTATCTCCATGGATACCGCAGCCGAACATAACCTTCATTTAGCTGTTTGGCTTCACATGTCCCGGATGAGATGTACGTCAAGAAAATTGATTATTTGTTTGGAATTTGCCGCTTTTTCAGGTAAACATTAACCTTATGTATTTGCGTATATTTAACCATGAAATTGAAACTAATATTTTTTACCCTTGCGTGCAAATCTATGAATGCGCAACATTTTTGCTTTCTGCAATTACCAACTAACAAATCAGCATGTTTGTAAACAAGCTTTGTTTCCCACAGTATTTCCCCTGCGGTGACGTCAGGGGGCGTGTACTTCAAGTCGTCAATTGCAACCTGATCTTAGTGAAAACTTTGTTGCACGGTAATGCGAATGTCATGCGTCTCTAGCAGTGCACGAAATATTCATCAAGTTCTTCTCTCCTGTCTTTCACCGGATGCCTCTCGCCTTTTGTGCAGAGAACAGTTCTTCCACTGCACACGAGTCAAACTCGCCCGGTGACAGGCTTGATGCGTTTGTTTTTCTTTCTGTCTGTCTTACACGACGAAGAACTTCCTGCCGACATCTGTTGTTGGGGTTCTATTCACTGTTCTCTCTCTCTCTCTCTCTCTCTCTCCCTCTCTCTCACACATACATACATACACCTGTCGTAGCCTCAGCCTGTGGCGACGTAGGTTTCAACAACTTCGTCTCACGAAGGCGACAGTCGGTCTACGTAACTTGCCTATAGATGATTCAAAGCACTCAGAGAAGCCCTGCTGAAGTTCCATATTCAGCCAATTTGTATCTTTCCGCGTGTAACGGCAAACGACGGGAAATGTCTAACCTCTCTGGACACGTTACTTTATGTTTGCGCTTGTAAGATAAATTGTGCAGTTGGTAGGAATCTATTTACTTTGTTAAAAAAAAAAGTTTACTAATTATATAAAATACAAGTACGTCGATTCCGGTTGATTTTGTTTCAGTATTATTTTATTTAAATAGGAAAATACACGGCACTATATTGCGTAATTTCGCTGCCAACCATTCAAGCAGTAAAGTAACTATAGTTAATGTTTAATTATATGCAGTAACGTCTAGTGATATTTTTCAACGGTTAAATTTTTAGTGCTCACTTTTCCCTGAACGTACTATACCTTGTTCACGCGACTTGCGCTTAGAGGCGATCAGGCAGGCGTTGAGCGAACAAAAGTCGTCTCAAGTGCTCTAGTCGCAGTCCTAAAACACAATCGCACACGATATTTATTTTTAAGCATAAACTAGAGCAGATATAATTTTTTGTTAGACAGTTTTGTTTACAACTGTTATCACCACACAGGCTATTTTTTTTTCACGACAGTAAATACTATGGTTTAGCTAATTACGTAAGCAACAAATTTTTTTGTTATCTGACTTATTAGTCGAAACTGTACACATTTTTGTCTTGGTAAAAAAATTTTCTAACAGGGCACGAAACATTTAAAACAAAACTGCCATAGATATTTGTCACATCTACTTTCGTTTAAGTTAAAAATTATATTTATTACAAAAACAGCAGAAAGAGGTAAGCATGGCCGTAAGTTCGAAATTCACATAACTTAAAGCGGTGACGTTACTATATCATCACAGGAACTTGTACTTAAAATAGCTACTTGTGTGTCACCCTTAATACATCCAAATTATTCTTCTAAGAAAACGTTGTACAATATTAATACGAATTTATCGAGTTTCTTTCTGGCGTCATTAATTTTTCTTTAGAATTAATTGAAAAATAATTTAAAATTCTTATATATTCAGTCATGGGTGTACATTTCATACAGTCCATATCAAAAATATGTGAAAGAGTATTTTTTTTTTATTTCCGAGAAGATAGACATCAGCGAATGTTTGAGTGTTACTTCTTAACTAAATAACTTGTCGGGGAAAATATACTAGCTTCATATTTATGTTTTATATTATTTTTACTGTCCTAACATTCGGGAGGACCCAGGTTCGATCCCCAGCTCCCGCCATCCTGATTTCGGTTTTCCCTGGCTTCCCGAAGTCGCTCAAGGTGAATGCTGGGTTGGTTTCTTAACAAAGGCCATGGCCGACTCCTCTGCCAGCTGCTGTCATTGTACTAAGTTGTGTATCACCGGCTTTAAGGGCGCTGCCTACCTCGGAGCCCTGGCGGAGAAACAATAAGGTTTTACACGTTAAATTATTTACAGTGGCACTCGGTCACCTTTTGTGATATTTCTTCCGCGCGAAAACCATTTTCTGCGCCGAGATAAGGAGAATATTGCTACGTAAATAAAATTGAAGAGAAGAATTTATGAATAACTATCTTCACGTGTTTTTTTTGGTGTAAAAATGCTTTTTTTTTTTTGCCACGATTTTCAGGGTATTGCAAAAATCTGCCTAAACGATCCACAGCAATGTACGCGGCACCGAAACGAACAAAAAACTCACCAGTGGCGTATATGTAACTTCAACAGTTACTGAGCCAGATGGAATATCATTTAACCTGTATAACCCTATGCTTGCTGTCGCCGTGGCTTCAAGGTAGGCAGCACCCTTAATGTCATCACTGCCGACGAGACGTAAACCTTATTATTTTATTGTTACAACTGCTATAACTGTCATTCAGGGTATAATATCAGCGACTGATATTTTTTTAATAGTCTACTGAATAATCCCAATTTAAAGTTTATGACATATTTGTTATAAGATATAAAAATATGTGTAGGTAATGTAGTTTAATAAATTTCAAAGCAATGTTTGGTATCTCTGACAATACCTAAATAAGTACTTATTTGTTAGACGTTCAATGAATTTTAAATTATACTTTCTATTTTTTTATATTTTGTTTTACGATAAAGCCTTGACCAGAATATAACTAGGCCTATATCGATTGCAGACGAAGCAAGTGCTTCATTTCAGCGTAATATTCCTGGAAATTCAAGATATATACATACATGATTTTTTAAAAATCTCAGTTTGGAAACACCTCCTTAAACGTATAAATGAAAATTACTATTTGAGAAAAAAGCTTCATAATTATGGTAAAAATACTCTTTTTAACTACATCCCATTGTGTTAGTAAGTAAATGTTACGTATTTTAATGTGAATGTAACATTACTGCAAATTTGTTCTCTAAATAGAGAAAAAAATATTGTCATTTGAACAGACTTAAAATTGAACCAACAATTATGTTTGTCTGTAAAGTGATGTTCACTATGAGCAGTTTATAAGGACATAAGCTGCAGTGACAGAATAGTATAGAACATGGGAACTACAGATAACCACCTGGTAGTCAGCCAACAAATAATCCCTTCAACAAAAAATGATACTTCAAGTCACATGTTCACGATGCAAGAGCCTAGTACACGAAACGAAACCAGAAAACGTGTTTTATGTACCAGTGAACTTTTAGTTATAATGGAGTATTTCTCCCATGCGCTACGTACTTCCGACAAATTTAAAACATATTTTCGACTTACTCATTTATAAGCTATCATCGCTCTGTCTCAGACTGTACCGTGTACTATTACTCACAACATGAATGGCAAAAAATTAAAACACACGTACTGAAAAGAACGTTACGTATAGTAGAGTTGGTACGTATAAAACAGCATGAGTGACACATTCAATTATTATATGTGGTTTTTTACTGTTTTAATTTTATTGACACTTCTACATCGGAAACAGGTAAAAAAACATTAGTAATCAGTTGAGGCACGATTATCTCGCGTATTCATCTGGTAGCAGCTTAGACTTCTCAGTCCTATACGCGTACCGGCCACAGTCGAGTATTCATTGGCTTCTTAGCGTGCAAGAATGTACCACGTGAATTCACAACTATTTATTTCCTTATTTATTACTGGTTGGCAGTCGTCAAATGTGTATCAGAACTACTGTTGTCCGATCACAGTAATGACAGAGAAGTATACCTCCTTGACGTTCAACCTGACCTAGAATCAATACGCGATATACTCGTGCCTCTATACGTCAGTGGACAGCCCTATTATTACCTAAATTCGATTAAGAGTGCACAATAAGTAATTTTATCTTAGATTTTTTTTTAATTCGTGTCATGTGGCAAGATATCGTATAGAAGTTTCAGATACCCTCTGGAAGTCTCGACTCACAGAACGGGAGTCAAAATATCTTAGAAAGATCACGTTCCTTCCGAATGTATTGGATTTAATTATCACATCCCCGTCGTGGTCGTGAATAAAGTTTTGACTTGAAGTAGGCATGAGAAGCCCTGGCCAGGGCTTGTTTGGTCTCGTCTCGTCAATACCAAGTCGTGGCTACTCGTCAGTAACCCATTCAACTCCAGATACGTATCGTGTAGCTCACGTTTTCTCACTGAATTAATTACCGCACGCCGCGCCGGTTAAGTTTTGATCATGCCTCGTCATGAGAACCAAGGTCATATCTGATACATGCAGATACTTCTCTTCTCTTAGCGAGCCGTGCAAGTGACGTCGATAAGCATCGAGATTAAGTCGCTTGAATTAATTAACGTTCGAGAGCTTCGTAAAGTTTTCATCTAACTTATCTTTGACTGAGTTTTCTAAAATATGGCGGATGCCCACGGGTGTTGGAGGTTGAGATCAGATCAAACCAGTAAATGCGCGCATGTTCGTTAAGTCGGTATACTTAATTACAACCGTCCTGAGGCGCGCAGGAAAGCTGAACATGACAAGTAGAGTCAGACAATCTCTCAACGATTAACCCGATTGAATAAACAGCCCCTAATAAATGGATAAATAAAATGCTTATATTTTAAGACAGTGTCCCTATCAATCAGCATTATTTTTTCATTGAAGTAGTTCACTTGCTACCGTTTCATACATAAATCAGTCAATCAATTAATTTGTCTTTTTTAAGACAACAAGGCAGTTGACATCGTCGTGAGAAATAAACAATAGACCACAAAATTAACAATCAGAAGAGGAAAAAACAAGTCGAGTTCCTAATACATGAAAATTACAAAAAAAAAAAAAAGGTAAGATAAACCAACTAGTTAAAATGAACTACTTACTACTGAACTAGACAGATACTCACTCATCAACAAAATATAATTAAAATATTTACAGATTCATAGTGAGAGCCCACGATCCAATTTATTAAGAATAAAACTGACCTACTTAATCTTCAAGGTTGTTCATGATAAGAATAGTTATCACAGTTGACATTATATGTATGTAAGTTAGACTTCGCATGGAGAAATGATAAATATAAAAATTACTACCATTTTCTCGTTTTTCAACAAAGACCTACAGCTATGCCTCTAATTAGAGTTTGTAAGTATTCGAATTGCTTTCTTTTGTGAGAGTATACATTATCTCATCACCTCCTTACACCTTTGAACAATGGTAAGGAAAAGCGCAAAAGTACAAAATAAAATGTTTATCAATAATTAATTACCAAAACATAATAATACCTCAAGGCGAGAATTTCTGAGTAACCTACTCATATGTGGTATTGTTTAAAAAATAATTTTCTAAAGTGGTTTTTGATTTGTGACAAACCAAAATTAAATATATTATAGGGAGGGTACGCAAGAACTGGAGGCCCGTAGGCACCTGCATATCCTGATATATGACACGAACTGAAGCCCTACAATGGGGAAGTGACGGAATGAGAAAGGCTGGGGAAACGGGAGATCCCCGAGAAAACCACCGGCCAGCGGCAATGTCTGCACATTTCCAATATGCGAACAATCTGGGCTGAACCCGCCGGGGATCGAACCCGGATCGCCTTGGTGGGAACCGAGCTGTCTGACAGTTCTTTTTTTTACACACAGAGAAAAATGTTTGGTTGAGTCAACCGTACATATGTTCGTATATGACTAAACAACGGCATAAACATTGAAACAACCAAATATATGGTTGCCTGGCTGGTTTTGTTACCTCAACAGGAAGTTTTAGTCCCGTTAAATATGAATTTTGTTAGACCAACAATTCCAATTTGTTACGCTTTTCACAGATTGTTCAGCCATAAAAAATTTTGTTGGATAAAATATATCATTGTTTGGCCATATACAAACTTACGTATGGTTTACTGTTGCAATCCTTTTTTCTCTGTGCAACTTTATTACTAGACAATTCCCCAGTTTTGACAGTTCTGTTGCCTTTCACAATGGAATTCTTGAATTTTTTAAAATATAAATTTCAAATTTCAGAATTTTTTTAATACAAAAATTTTTTTTGTTTTTATATAGGAGAGGTTTTAATTTACAGCATCGTTATTAACTGTATTAATTTTTTTTTTCATATGGGTATGTCACTTGGATTAAGTGGCGTGCAAAAAACTGTAAAATGCAAATTTTGACGTTTACGAGTCATTACGCAGAAACTATAAGAGATAAAAAAAATTGGTGCAAAATTTAGTCACAATTTATTATTAAAATAAGAAAAAAAATCTCTGTTACAAATATAAAAATAAAAATATGATGAAAACTTATGTAGCCGCTCCCTTAAGGATGTTCACGTGACTAAAATGCGTAGTTATATATTTGCATGACATAGTGTTCGTTTCATATACGTCACTTGTGACTACATTTTCCACTTGTGAAAATTCTTAGCTCTCTCAGTTTTTCCATAGTGGCGTGCCGAAGTCTGAATGCGCAAGATACGAGAACATAGTAACAACAAAACCACGTGTCTTACTCGTATGAAATAATTTACACTGAAATGAGCTATTGTGGGCATTATACTAAACTATTTAAAAACCACACAACAGTCATTTTGTATTTTTTTTTAAAATTGCCATAAATGTAGTAAATTATCCTCATTTTAAGATTTTTGAATAAAGTGCAAAGGAATCCCACTCTGTGTTTTAAAATATATTAGCAATATTTTGTCCATAATATCTCATTTCACTGTAAATTATTTACTTCGAATAAGTCACTTGGTTTTTGTTGTTGCTATGTTCCCGTAACTTGCAAATTTTGACTTTGTCATGTCACCATCGGAAAACAATGAGAGCTAAAAAAATTAAATGTTTACAAGTGGAGTATATAGTCACAAGTAACGTCCATAAAACGAACACTATGTCGTGCACATACAGAAGTAGCCTATGCATTTTTGCCCTTAAATCTCGCACACAGTTGGCGTTAGTAGCAGCGTTCCCACTACCAGAACAAAGCGAGGTGTAGTGGTAATACACTGAACAAACATACGGGAGGTCCCGGGTTCCATGCCCAGGTTCGGTCATCCTGATTCCTGTTTGCAATGGTTTCAGCAAGTCACTGCTGGCGAATGCTGTTGTGTTTCTTTGACAACGGCCACGGCTGATTCGTGTTCTTGTCCTGCAAAGTTGTATGTCACCATCTTTAGCGACCTAGCTGTTGGCTTTACAGTTTTACAAGGAATATACAAGATTTCAATAAATACTCAATTTACTTTCTGTCTGCATTTTCATTTATGTGAATGAGTTAACTTTAATTTTATGTACGTTCAAAAATTGTAGTGTTTTGATCTGGAAGTTCCATTATACTTACTTATTAATTTGTTTGTATAGTGGACGAAAAAGTTATCCCATGCAAAGCCTTATATTTTGAAGCATATTCGGTACAATTGTGAAATACAGTATTGTTGAAGTGCCGGATTGTTTGAAAATTCAAAATAGTTGACTCGATAACTTCTCTGTGGGTATATTTTAAGTATAACCTTCAAACAGATAGCATTATATGTAAATTAAACATCTGTAAATATGTTATCGTATGAGAAGTTTCATTTTTCATTATAATTTAATTTTTAATACAGTTTCTGTTTCACTAAGAATTATAACACTTATTTAAACATTCTAGCTGTCGTAGTAATTCTTGAGAATGTTTATGAAGAACGTTTAGTTAGAAGAGTTAATCAATTAAGAATGTAACGTACTTAATAAATTAATTTCCCACTTCAAAATCGTGGTTGTAAGCTATGTTAGTAGGGTTATTTGGCATTTTCCATTATATATCAAGATACAGAACACAGTAAAAAAAATAATAAATGCATTTTTTTCGTTGTTTTTATTTTTAGTGTCAAATTAAATATAATTATCATAACGTATTGCAGTGTTTATTATAAACTATAAAGTTGAAAAAGGGCATAATTAATTACAACAAACACATCCCCATTAATGTGGATGGGCTTGAACTGTTATAAAGCAAACATTTATAAATAATTATTTACATTTTATATTAATGCTGACTCAACACGAGCAGTATTTAAGAAACGTTACATTTCCAAGATGCCAACCATTGTTCGAATTTATACTATACGTAGATCAACTGAACGTAACAGCCAATCTCTACAGTAGTATTTCATTTTGATTCTCCTCCACAGCCTCGCCATGTAAATACACAATTTTTCCTTTTATTTTATGTTTGCGTTATGTTGGATCAGTAATGCGTAACTCAATAATTTTGACTCCGATATGAACGCAAGTTCGTGTTTGAAACTAAAAAACATCGCCCCCGGGTGGGCTCGAACCACCAACCTTTCGGTTAACAGCCGAACGCGCTTGCCGATTGCGCCACGGAGGCTACGTAAGAACTATTCTCCTGAACGTGGCCAAATTCATTTTTAAAAAATGCATTTAACTCTCGAGGTTTCAAGTGAATTTACCACTCATCAACCACCACAAATTACCTGTTGCATCCTCAGTGGGGTCGATCCTGATGTGGAAAATGGAGCTGTCGTTGCCATTAGCCGGTGGCTATTCTCGGGGTATTTCGTCAGTATCATCAGCTGTCTCCGTCCCTGCCTTCAGAGGCCTCTGTTACTGTATTCTGGTACCTCCGCCACTGCCTTCAGAGGCCTATGCTACTGTCTTCAGGTACCTCTGCCACTGCCTTCAGAGGCATCTGTTACTGTATTCAGGTACCTCTACCACTGCCTTCAGGTACCTCCATAACTGCCTTCAGAGGCTTCTGTTACTGTCTTCAGGTACCTCCGTCACCACCTTCAGAGGCCTCTGCTACTGTATTCAGGTACCTCCGTCCCTGCCTTCAGAAGCCTCTGTTACTGTCTTCAGGTACCTCCGTCACTGCCTTCAGAGGCCTCTGTTACTGTCTTCAGGTACCTCCGTCCCTGCCTTCAGAGGCCTCTGTTACTGTCTTCAGGTACCTCCGTCACCGGCTTCAGAGGCCTCTGTTACTGTCTTCAGGTACCCCCGTCACTGCCTTCAGGTACCTCGCTACTCGATTAAAACTTGTTAAGACGGTGGTTGGTAGCTGAAAGTGTCGATCCACACGGCGGGCCGTCTCTCGCTCACGGCACGTCACATTAGCCGCAGGGAGGAAATCACCCGAGTCATCCACAAAACGAGCACGAAGGCTTCCGGCCGCTGCGTCCACCAGAAATAAAACGAAAGGAAGAGAAGGGCGCACATACACAATCTATCCCCTCACCTGGAGATGGCCGCACTTTTCTCTCGCTCGGCTACCGACTGGCAGTGATGTTTTTGTTGCGCCGCCGTGCATGCTGATGAGTTCCCCGGATACATGTGTACCCGCGCCGTCGCTCAGGGGAGGGGGTATTTTTATTGATATTAATTCGTGAATAGGTCTCCTCGTCGAGGGGGTGGTTGCACGAGGAAGAGAGAGCAGGAATGCCTGTGGGAAGCGGCGTGTCGTGGGACCAGCTGTTCCCCGGGGAACCTCTGCGCTGTCATCCATACTCCCGTGGGACCTACCGGCTTCGTCGTGGACTGCTCTCCACGTGACGACGATCAGAAAACCATCTCCGTCCGCGATCTGTCAGTAGAGGCGTAATTATTTCTAGTATTGATTCTAGGTTAGGTTGAACGTCAAGAACGATACTTCATTGTCTCTTCTGTGAATGGACGACTGCTGTTTTGACACACCTATGATGACTGCAGACCAGTAATACACGAGGAAGCAACTCGTGTTGGAACCACGTGTCCCCCACTTGTACGATAAGAAGCCCGCCATACGTATACCCACCGTACGATAACTTCATACTTTCTGGTAGCCCTGCTTCTAGCTTGGATCTGTTTTCACACCAACTATGTATCCTTGCGCCAAACGCCAACAATATCATAGCCAGGCTGATGGCTGACTGCAAGCCGACGTACATTGTTCATCCGCATATACATTTGATTTCATTTCCTAAAAATGGACACATTGTGTACATATTCCATTAAACGATTTTCCAAATTTTAGCGGCTGTTATTAATAATATACAGAAGAACTATTACTACGACATCAATGCCAACCCAACCATTCTACAACTATCGCATAACAGACGCGTTTAACTCACTATTAAAATAATTATTACAAACAGTTTTCATACTCGCGGACGCGTAACAAGAAAAATAAAGTTATTTATCTCACGGTATTGCTTTTTCCATTTGCTTACATAGTTGTATGATAATAACGGAAGTATTCCTAGTATTTTTTTTTTCAGCAGTTCGTTTCTAAAAGTATCAAGGTACCGTACGGCGGGTATAGTCAAGTGTGGCCAGTGTGTAGGACTTTAAGTCGAGGCTGGGGCCGCGAAATATTTGTGTTTCTACATGTCAAGGAATCAGAGTTGACTCTCGTTGTTCACTGTATTCGATTGTTACTATGCCATATTTGTACTTTGACATCTGTGTGATTAATATTAGTTACCTATTAATTTATTCACGGCCAAATTAAGCTGAAGGCTGGTTCACAATTGTTAAATGCTTATAGGCCTATGTAATAACCATAATTTGACATATAAGCACTTTACAATTGTAAACTAGTATAAGGTTAAATTTGGCCGTCAATAAATAAAAAGATAAATAAATAAATGAATATTAATTGCAAATTTTCAAGCATATATGCGAATATTAGCCAAACAAGACGGTGGTGAAGGCCCCATAGCCTGCTCCTGGCTTCTGTGCTAGAATTAACTAAACTATACCTACTACTAATGAAAACTCTCCGCGGAGATTCGTGGAAAATGTGTAAGTTTGAAATTCGCGTCTCTTTGGAATAATAAAGATTAGTAAGTTTTTTAACAACTGTACACAACGTGAAGAGGAGTTTTCTTCTAATGCTAATGTTTCCATCGATGATATGCTTCTATCACACATGCAGTGCTGACTCCATGTTGCACTTTTTTACACCTACATATGCACTCTGCACCGGGATCTTTGTGCATGAATTATGACTGCCGAAACATAAATGTTAGCCATTTGCTGTAGCGAGAAAATTAGCTTCAGAGTTTTACTGAGATCAGCGTTACAATTTAAGAATTTTTTTACCAAATTGAATATGCCGAAATAAATATGTACTTGAGCTAACAAAATGTCGTGTTAACAGATCAAAATACCAAAAACGAAACACGTTATCTTGTTGACCCGACAAAATATGTAATTATTTTAGAAAACTACTTACGGCCGACAGTGAAATATTTACTTAATAACTACACAAATGCACGTTAGGTTGCGTCAACCTAACCTTTACGTTTGTACCCGCCGTGGTTCATAATCTCACCTAGATAGTTCCTGCCGTTTCTGTGACAATTATTAACATTATAGTTGTATCTGTAAGTGTATGAAATGATGCTTCATTCAGGTGAAAACAATGCTAATAAAACAATTTATACGTAAAACACAGAGTTGCAACTTGTTGTTATATATCTGTATAAATGGCATATATTAAATTTCATTCAAGCAAGTCATTTAGTTTTTGTTATTCCTATGTTCCCGTATCTTGCAAATTTTGACTTTGACATGCCGCTATGGGAAGACTATGAGAGCTAAAATAATTTTACAAACGGAAAATATAGTCACAAGTAACTTCTATAAAACTGTCTGTCTGGAAAACTACTGTGTTTTGTTTCGTCTCATCGTAGTGTCGTTTGTTTTCTCTGTTTGTGTCTGATATACGTTGTGTTTTGTTTCGTCTCTT
>PNEQ01063433.1:0-21252 GCA_003012365.1 Medauroidea extradentata
TACTCGCTAGCACCCGGCCGGCGACCGGACCCAGTCGAGGCACAATCCGGGCGCTACTCGGCTGCCGGCCGGTTATTTCCCGGCCGATATCAAAACCGGATCGTGAAAAAACGTACATACTGTCTAGTATGTTACTACACGTCCGGTTCCACCCGGCCGGGTACCGGACGGGTGATAACCGGAACGTGTAAAAGGGCCCTAAAGAAGGGTCGCTTTAATAGCACTTTGAGTTCACCTGCGCCAGTGTCTTTCTTTGATTCGTCGGTATGTATAACAGATTAACGAATCAGCATGACGGTAAGTGTATACAGGAGATGACATGCTGTATCTTTCTTGAAGTCGACTTCTTAGGCCGGTTTAGCACGTACAGTGTGTATTGTAGTCCAAAACAAACAACTTTTAGTGTGGTATTGATACTGTTGATATAACGTATTTGAATGAAAATGGTTACGTGTGTTGCATTCAGCTGTAATAAGAGATTATAATACAAGGGTTAAAAGTCTGTGAGTCATAACGGCTCTGTTTCACATTTGCATTATGTGAATTATGTATGTGGTTAAACAGTAATTATTTAAATAGATAAACCTAGTGAACTTACCTGAAGATACGACGACATACGTAATTTAATTACTCATATGTACGTCATTGACGTGCAGTTATATGGAAATGGTAATAAAACGCATGTGCACACGGTGTCGCGGTGGTCGAGTGATCAGACATCTCGCCTCCCACCAAGGCGATCCGGGTTAGATTCACGGCGGAGTTGGCCCCCGGATTTTCGCATGTGCCGGACGATGCCATTGGGCAGCGGGTTTTCTCTGGGATCTCCCGTTTCCCCCGCCCTTTCATTTCGGTGCCGCTCCATACTCGCCTGATGTCACCCCTCACCAGCGCTGAAGATCTCAATGTTAAGCGCTGACCAAAAGTCCCTCTCACATAATGCACACAACATGTTAAATAAACGGCAGGTTCGGTATTAATGTATTAAGCATTGTTTGCACAACAATGCTTTTCCACGCACAAACAGTAAGCAATCGACGATGCTGTTGCTCAAAAAATTTTATTTCAAAACTCGATCGTGTTATCACATTTTCTTGCAAAAGATTATTCTCCAATCAATGTCGAGAAAGACAAACACGACATGTTTGTAATTCGATAAAACATTATCTTTAGTGATCTTCTAAGTTTATCACATTGTCTCTTTGGTGAAAACAATGCTTATGGGCAGCAGTGACGACGTGCCTAATCCTTCGCACAACAACGGCTCAACTCCACTGACGTCAGGTCAGTATACGACATAGCCAACATTTGCGAATCAGGGAGTGTCATTACCGTAAATGTTCAAAGTGCTGTTTATAGAGCCATGATTTTGTGGCGGAAATATTTTTGCAACAATTGGTTTCAATGCCTTATCTGCACATCTGCAACTCTGCTACACGTTCTATGATTGGATGTTTTATTTTCGCTGTCTTGGGATTACACTGGCATATCACAGACGTATTGTGTAGGTAGTCTTATTCTGATTGGTGCAGTCACATGACAGACGTGTCTGAGCAAAGACACACTGCCAATAACCATGAAGCAGAGTTGCCGTTTTGCATATAAGCATAGCCATCATTAGTAGAATGCCGTTGCCTTACATCTGGCAACCCTGCACACAAGGGTCATATTAACACTTCCTTTAGCTCTTCAAATGCAATGGTTGTACCTGATTCGTTATTCTGCCCTACACACCGGCGAATCAGGGGAAGTCGCTGTCTTCGGCGAGACAAAGAAGTGTTAATATCACTCTTCCTGACAGGGTTGCCAGATTTAAGACCGCAGCCTTCTACTAAAGATGGCTATGACATAAGGCATTGAAATAAAATGAAGCTAAATTATTTTCGCCTCAAAACCCGTGGTTCTAGCTATGTATTATTTAAATGACTCTTCTTGGCAGTGCAGTGTTGCCATGTCTCAGTCAGACTTATACTTGAGACGGCCATGACTAGTGACGCGGTTATGACTAGAACCATGAGTTTGTGGCGAGCATATTTCGGTGTCAATGCCTCACATGCACATCTGCATCTCTGCTTTGTCGTTATTGGCAGCATGTCTTTGTGCAGAGACGCGGGAGAGTTGAGACATCCAATGACTGAGCGTGAAACAGAGCTATGTGAACGTAAGGCTCTGATACACCTTGGTGCAAAATTTTGTTTGCAAAGATCAAGCATAGGTAAAAATATTCTATTGCGTGTAGTAAAATGTACTGTGTACCTTTCACAGTGCATATGCTTTGTTGTGATTCGCTGCATTCTAAATTCAGAACGTGACAGTAAAACTGCTGTTAATGTAGCAAGTATGATGCTAAATAAGTGTTTCAACATAGTTTGTGATTAGGCATACTAAAAATCTTATCTTCGTCCACAGAGTAGTTTCAAATCAACCGTATTCATTCTTCATAAATCACATGGCATAGTAAACAAACAGTTCAATATGCAACAGAGTTGCAGAAACCTTCTCTACCTCACATTTTCTCTATTGGTTATAAATACACTGTTAACGTACACAATAAAGTTTAACCTTCCAGTTTCCATCTCAAAAATAAGTACAGGAATTTTGAAAATCTCTGACTTCCCTCTGTTCTTTCAGCTAGTATGCAAAATACGCAACTGACATTGCAGGGCGTATCTGTCGTTGTTGTCAATTCTGCCTAACACTCGTCGTCCGAATTTGATTTGTTTCCTGCTGTCGCAATTCGTGCGAAGCGTGCGTGGGTTCGTCTGAATTTACATAACACTGGCAACGTCGCGCAGGGAAATACGTGAGTTTACAAGAGCATGCCGCATATTGATGCAGAACAGCCTTGAATTTGTTCACGGAGGTGTATGACCATGTTAAAACATATTTTATAGTTTTCTTCTTCTAACAGGATAAATAAATTTGTGTAGGCATGTAAAACATGGATTATGGATAATTATATTAGTAAATTACCCAATACAAAGTTTCTGAAAGGAACACGGTTTATCAATCTGTTTTCACTATTCAAACCAATGTTTCGATGTCTTTGTTTCCGATTAAATAGTAACGGATAAATTACGGAGATATTTATCGGAAGAAACGTTGAGTGAAACCAAGATTCCAATAACGTTTCCATTTAGTGAAATATAGTGGACGTACGTCATTGCTGTGCTATGAGGTCTCAGAGAAACAGGAGTAGCCCAAGAACAACAGTAATGAAAAGAGAAGGTGAATTGGCTGTTATAAACACATACTTAAATAAAAATACCCGAAAATCCCAAGAGGAACTGTACAAATCACACAGAATACAAAACAAAATTTTAACGTACAAATACAAAAACAAGCGACAAAAACAAAGATAAATGAGGAAACTCAAGGCGTCAAAACTAGAACAAAACAGACAACAACCAAGCGAAGACAATGTTACACACAAAACAGGGCCAAGTGGAGTGACATTTTCCCATAGTTAGAGATGACGGTTAGAGATGACGGTTTAATGGGGGAAAACTTGACTGTTTGCTGGATTTCAAAACGTGTTCAGCTTACCAGAAGTTTACTGGCTTTAGCTTGTGCTTGTAGCTGTTACCCTATTTGACTGAGCCAATAATAATCCATAATACCTGTTATTGGTCTGTAGAGAATTACGTTATATCGTACGTATATCACCGAGTTATATATGCTGCAAGAAGATACAGCGTTTTCAAGGATATTTTTGCAAAAAATATTTTTTAACGTATACCATCATTTCTAATGTAGGTTTATCGCGGGAAAACGTGATTGGTTTCTGGGTTTCAACGTACGTTCAGCTTATGTAAAGAATACTGCCTTTCGCTTGTACGTGGAGCTGTTGCCTATTTGACTGAGGCAATAAGAATCCCGCTATTGTAATATTTGATGCCTATTAATATTAGTCTGCAGACAGATACGTTGGGTCAGTTTTATATCACCCAAGTATACATTAGAAACTGCATTGTTTTCAAGAGGGTGTTGGCACAACAATTTTCGCGATATACCATTATTAGAGACACTGGAAAATCGCAAAAATGTTTAAAATAGTCTCCAATAAACTGTATTATATTAACCATGACACGTGTGGACAGTTTTGGGACAAATCACACACGCTGTGTGTCCAAGCTGTGCAGTTCTAACTGGGCCTGTTGTAGAGAGAAAAAATGCTACAAATAAACGATAGCCAATGTCGATACAAAACATTCAGTGTTATATACATCACGTTGGAGCCTAGCAAACAGTCAACTATTCCCGCGATTTTCCAGTGTCTCTAACCATTATCTCTACCCATAGTATGTTATGACTATTTCCCCATGCATGTTCAGCCAGTCTTGGTTTTAGAGTTTCGCCTAATTCTGGGTTATATTTTACTCGTGTAAAGATGGGCCTATAAGTTTCTCCTATGTACACACTACCACACTCGCATGTAAATTGATAAACACTAGACTGTCGTAACTAGCATCACTGCAACAATAAGCTTGGCTGGGGAAAGTATCACGTGGTACAGCATCAGCTACTCTAACAACCCACACAGTTCTCGCCAGTCACCTGGAACCTCGACGGGCCGGCCACATTTACATACAAATTGCTGCCCAATGAGTTATTTTCACGGGCATAACGAAGTATTCTGCGCGCCCGGGAACAATCACAAACTTTACTACGGTCCCTCTGAGATCTGCGCAGTTACACTTCATGGCGTCCAGTTTCTGAAATAACACCTGTCGTTCTCACAGATAACACAATCTCAGACTCAACACATTCAACACATGTTATCTATAACCCTGAGTTTTACGATGCAACAACTTGTTTCAGTGCCTTACTTGCGCATCTGCAGCTTTGCTTCATGGTTATTAGTAGGGTCACGATATTATGGTGACAATATTTGTACAACAATTGGTTGCTTTGCTTTATGGCTAGAGATGATGGTTTATCGCGGGAAAACTTGACTCTTTGCTGGATTTCAGAGTACATGTAAAAGGACAAAATATTTTGTAAAACGTGACAGGCCTTCGAAGGTCATTTTGTTTCACATCGAGCAATCAGTACACAAAAATATAAAAATATATTCCTCTAGTCCCCTCAGGTATTTGGAAAATTTAGACCACTTTAATTACCTGCGACTTTATTGTTTTTCATAATGGCAAAAAACCCGACGCGGGATTTTTGTGACTTTGTAAAAGTTGTTCAAGAAATGTAAGCCTAACACATCTGTGAAGGTTTTGTTCTTTATTTCATGTTTATGCCATAGTGTAATTGCACTGTTCTGTACATTTATTCATCTTCCTGGTATGTAGAACAGTTTGGATAGTAAGTAAAAAGGCAACTGCACTTAATTTTTGCGTTATGCATTAGAAGCGTTGAAATATAAAGTCTCTGTTGAATTGTATGATGATGTTCTTCGTGTTTAAAAAAATGAAACTTTATTGGTATAGTGCCTAGACTGATAATTGTTTTAATATTAGTTTACAAGCAATTTCTTGTAAAAGCACGAGTTTTATTTTACTGTGTGGCAACACAGCCAGGAAGGGTAGCTTCAATAATGCTCCAATCCTCGAACTACAATGAATGTGTCTGATTCGTCGGTGTGTAAGACAGACTGACGAATCAGGGCGAGCTACTATCGCTGGAAAGATCAAAGTTTTATGTAAATGTACCTTATCGACAGTGTTGTCAGATCTAAGGCTTATATTTGAGACAGCTATGGCTCAACAACAATATCTTGCTTCACTCCAGCCTGTGACTGTCTGTAGATAAACAGAGCACTTTGTCAAAGAAGTGAGCTTGTAAGGTCTGACGGGCGGTTAGCGGAAGTTTGTAGGAACCAGGGAGAGGGAAGAAAACAACATCGTGCCTCTGAAGTTTTAATTACAATACGTTAAGAAGACGAGCAGTGGGAGGAGCTTCATAGCGGCTTCTTAAAACTGTGTCGATGGAAAACATTGCTGCCTCCTAGGCCTCCGCCGTGTTGTATTTTCCTGTTAGCAGAGAAGGAAAAAAAAGCTTTCAATTATCACGAGGTGCAAATTAAAACTTTGTCATCCACTTACAAACCAATCCCCTTCCGTTTTCCAATCAATCCCGCGAACCGAACTTCTTTGCGGTTGCTTGAAATGGAAGTTAGTTTTAATTAGTAACCGTTAAATTTTTTCATGTAAAGATATTTTTCGAAGCGGTCTATTGGCGTTGTTTCGACAAGTGAAATTCACGTGATGCTATATTTTAAATGAAATAGCTTTTTTAAATGTTATCTAAATTTGTGTTAAAATAGCCTGGAAGAAAAATAATTCTTGTAACTGGACGTAGGTAATAAGATAGCTGAATAAGTTGGCTGCTATGACGGCAGGAAGTAATTTATAAACATAGGAAGGTAATTAGGAAGGTAGGATGATTGGTAGAAAGTCAGTCACATAAGTAGATAAGTAATTAAGAAGCTAAGACAGTAGGTACGGATGTAGGTTGGTAGGAAGGTAGACAGGAAGTTAGGTACATCAGAAGGTATGTTGGTTAAAAGAAAAGTAGGAATAAATATAGGTAAGAATATGGGTCAATAGCTAGGTAAATTTTAAGGTAAGTAATAGGTACGTGATTAGGTAATTTGGAAGATTTTTAGTTACGAAAGTACATAAAAAGGTAAATATGTTGTCGAGAAGGATGGTTGTTATAAATGTTCATTAGAAGAGAGGTAGGTAGACTAAAGGCAGATGTATAGAGGAACTAAAGAAGAAAGTGGGAAGAAAGTTAGACTTATATAAAGATATTAAGATAGGTCAGAAGTTAGGAAGGTATGCAGGAGCTAAGTAAGGTAGGTGTGTAGGTAAGTTAATTAGTTGGTAGTAAGTTCGGTAAATATTTATTGGAAACACAGGTTGAAATTTGGTAGGATGGATGATAGGAAGGAGAAAAGATTGGTTAATGTGTATGAAGGTAGGGTAACATGAAGTTAGGAAATTGTAAATATATAAAGGTCTGTAGGGTTTATTGGTAGCAATGTAGGAATTTCGTCAAAGTCACGAGTGTTAGATATCTAACGAGTTATTCATGTGGATAGGAAATGGGGAATAATCGGACATGACTTAAATCAAGGAGCTACTGCAACATTTGTCTGGATTGATATTGAAAATAAATTAATAAAAACCAAAATTAGAACTGCCTGTCATTAAGGGTGTTCAAGTGCGATAAAATCATAATTTTATATCTTTGTGAAATATTGATAGTTTTGTAGACGATACTTGTGAATACAGTTTCCTCTTACGAAACAATTTCAATTATCATAGTTTTCTCATAACGGTGCGACAAAGCCAAAATTGGGATATTCTGCTGTCATGCGAATAGTGAAAGCCAACTGACTTACTTCAATAAAATAGTTCACTGTCATATTACATACCATGAGCTATGCAATGAATTATTTACAAGACCATAACGTAATATTTTGAATTTTTTTTATAAAAATCGCAAAAGTACAGGAAAAAAGTTGAAAAGTCAGCAATTATTTTAATTAGAAAATAGTTCACAGAATTTTTAAAAAAAGTTTTACTACATAGCACGTGGCGTGTTATTTCACTGTCAATTATTCCACTCACGTAAATCAATTGGTTTTCACTATTTGCATGGCAGCAGAACACTCCAATTTTTATTTTGACTCACCGTTATGAGAAAACTTTGCGAGTTAAAATTGTATCGTAAGAGGAAACTGTACTCAATAGTACTGTCTACAAAATTAACACTATTCCATATAAATATAACATTATGATTTTATTGCACTTTGAACACCGTTAAGAGTGTGTGGTAAATAAACTAACGTTGAAAATTGCAATTTAAAACTATCTGTTTTTTGAATGTCATTATGGAAAAATTACAAAACAACTAGCCCAAATAATTATATTATATTACCCAGTTTTATGAGTAGAGCCAGTGTTTTTTGGTGAAAAAAATTCTGCAACAATTTGTTTAGTGTCTTATGTGCACGCCTGTTCCTCTGCTTCCCGATCAGTGATTGGCAGCTTTTAACTTTCATCGCTCGGGATCCTATCCGCAAATCACAGACGTGTGGTGTCGCGGTAACATTGTTCTGGTTGGTGCAGTCAAATGAGCCACGCCTCTGTCCTATTATATTCTGCCAATAGCCACGAACCAGAGTTGAAGGTGTGCACGCAAGACACTGGAACAAGTTGTTGCAGAATTCTTTCACCAAAAATCACTGGCTTTATTTATAAGCAAACACCCAGAATTATGTATTGGTTAACCCCGCAATTGAACGTACAAGACTTCGGCGTCTGTGGTTGTTCTACAGAAGTAAGTTACAAGAGAAAAATATTTGCTTAGAAAGTTGGCAAAATGTATTGTCAAGAGTTGTTATTTTTTTAATTTGCTTTGAGAAACGTCAACAGTTTTAAACTGGTTTTAGCGCTAAATTACGTGTCGTGCCTTCTCAAACGATGGTGACGGATAATAAATGAAATATACACTCTACTGGTGGCGTGCCGAAAGAAATTCCTTGCTCATTAGTTGTAGAGTTAGAGAAATGTATGTTTCGCGAACTCTATGACCTGCATGTTATTAAGTATAGGTATTTTTTAACCACTACACATATCGTTGGTTTGTTCACATGTGATAGCCGATAAGGTCGAGCTTCTATGTGCAAAGCTACAGTATGTATAAGGACATTATTACACTTTATATGCAGTAGCAGCCTCCGCAGGTCCATCATCTCACATCGTGCTCAGCATATCTCACTGTCAGAATAACATTACCTCAAGTCACAAGAACTCATATTTCAGGAGAGCGTCTATAAATTGTATTCGCCGTTTTTATTCAGCACTTGTCTTGACGGCAAATAAAACGTTTTCAACTCTATGTTGTTATCTGCTTAGCAAAACTGGAACACTGACCGGCTGACAGACAACACACAACTTTAACCAGTTGGTCTAGAAACATGACATTGTACACAGAAGTTCCTTACATAACGTAAATGAGCGCTAAGAAAACATTTCTGAAAATTCATTCCCCAAGAGGATTTAATAGGGGATGAGGTTGTATGGAAGTTCGTCATTTCTGAAGTTATAAATATAAAAATTGGTGTTTAGCCTTCTGTTTATAAATAAAAGTCTGTTGTATCAGCGTTTTCTGAAAATTAATCCCCAATGAATCCGGAGGGAGTGCCAATAAGGTAAGAAAATTTGTAGGGGAAGTATGTAATTTTTTAAGTTGAAAAGTGTAAATGTGTTTTTAGAGGTTCCGAAAGAACTTTAAAAGTTAGTACCTAACAAACATTTGTTTTGACTGATTTAAGGCTTGATTTATCAAAATGAAAATGTCACGGATCGACCTGAAAATAAAAGTACAAAACATTCAAAGAAACTAAAAAATATGAAAGAGATACGAGATATTTACGCTGAAAGATATATACTTAAGAGTGAGTTATAGTCACCATCTTGAATTTTTGTCTTTTGTGTCATTACTTTTCATCTGGGTAATTTTTTCTTTTTAACTTTAACCTCAAACTAAGGAATAGAATACATAGTGATACAATTTTAAACACCGTAAATATTTTTTGTCCTAATGTTGTTACAAACCGAATTACAGTTAGACAATTTGTATTGTGTTCTTAACTACAATTCGACCTGTAACAGCAGTAAAGTAAAATAAAGATTTATGGTGTCTAAACTTCTATTAGTATGTATTATATTCCGTAGTTGGGTTAAAGTTCCAAAAATTTAACCAGAAGAAAAGTTATACACAAAATACAAAAATTCAAATCGGTTTCTATCACTCACTCTTAATATAACTCTAACAATCTATTTGAAGAGGACATGGCAGAGCAGATTACTCAAAAACTCTATCATTTGAGAAAAACGGGATGATTCCTGATATATTACCGATGGAAATCCCTCGGGCACGTGGATATTTAAAGTATAAAACCTAAAAGGCACTCCCTGTATGGCATGTATCCACAATATTGAATGCGTTAATCATTTCAGTCATGAAAGTGTTGCATTAGAAGGCGATTTGGGCTAGGTACTGTACGTATTATGTAATCAGTGTTCAATTATGCTAGTAATTTCTTAATAACTTACCTTATTAGTTTAAATTTTTATAAATGTTTTTGATTATGAGTAGGAACTAGTGTTGCTGGGAAAATATGTTTACACCAATTTGTTGCATTGCCTTATTGTGCGCAACTGTAGCTCAGCTTCGTGGTTATTGGCGTGTCTTTGTACAGTCTCGTCTCTTATTTAACTTAGACGATCAAAATAAGGTTACTGCGACACCACACGTATGTGGTTATCGGGTAGAAAGAACTCCTAGACGCTGAGAGTTAAGGGGGAGTGTTTGACAGTTTAATTGTATTTTCTGTTTTTGAGCCATAACATTTACTCATATTGTATTATCAATATTTTCTCTTCGACAATGCATAGGACATATTCTTGGTAAACTGCTCGACATAAATAATAGTACAATCTTTCATTAATTAGTCCTGCAGAATTAATGAAAGAGGTCTTGCAAGTTAACCTATAATTCTCTTGCAATGATTATATATGACAAACTAACGAAATACTTCATTATTATTTATGTAAAGATATTTACCAAGAATATAGCCTATGCTTTGTTGAAAATAAAACTTTGGTAACACAATTTTAATAAATGTTATCGCTGATAAACTAAAAGACAATAAAATTGTCTAACAGTCCCCCGTAAGTACAACCAATCGCTAACCTCGAAGCACAGCTGCATTAAAACAAAGTGGTGCAAAATCTTTTCGTGAAATTTGGGTGTCCTAAGTGATTGGTTGATTACTAAAAATTCGCACCAGACCCTAATTCAAGTACAGTTCACACACAAATATTTTATAACTGTGCAAATGTTTCGAATTTTCTCTGCGTGGACAAGAATTTAAGAATCTTTTCGTGTCGAGCTGGTTCCGTTTCAACGTCTACCGTTTTATCATTTATGACGTAATAATGCACATAAAGGATTGTTCGTGTCCACCTGGTGCTTTATGTATACTTTAACGGAATTTTTCTCCTTAACCGAGTCAGCTGCTGTCACATACACGAAAGGAACACGCACTGAAGTATATATGAACGTAATTGTGTAATGTTCTGTCGGGATAAACAGCAAGCTGCGTACTGTGCAACAAGGCCTAGATGTAGCTCGGGTGTTGCAGAAGTTGCAGAAGACACCGACCACGCGAACAAAGCTTCAGTTGCAACTATGTTCCTGAAAGCCGACTGGCCTGGCTGAAAGGACGGAGGGTGTAATGGACTCGCCAGCCCACACGAGGAGACAATAGCATTAACGAGTCGCGAAGTAAAGCGGCGGCGCACAAAGGCTTGCTTGTTCTTCACAAAGAAGCCGCAGAGAAGAGCAGAGCTCTTCATGCGAGGCACGGCTGCGCTGTCCGAGCTCGTCGCTGTGTCTATAGAGTCGACCAGCCACGTGACTCGCTGCACACCGCTCACCCTTACAGTCTGGCTCGTCTTCACCATCACTAGAGTCGCGCAAATTTCACGTCATCATATGGCGACAGGCTAGAATTCACTTGCCTTTACTCACCCGGTAACACTTGACGTTGTCATTGGCTCCGAGCCTCATAATCCCTGATTTCCGCGAACAGATTTTGCACCACTTTGTTTCATTGCCTTATGTGCACGTCTGCAGTTTTGCTTCGTTGTTATTGGCAGCGTGTCTTTGTGGAAAGACGTTTCTCATTTGACTGTACCAATTAGAATAACGTTTCTACAATACCACCATAACCGTCTTCAGTAGAAGGCCGCGGCGCTAGATCTGGCAACCCTGCTAAGAAGGGTCATTTTAACACTTCTTTTGTCTCACCAAAGACTGTGGCTTCCCCTGAGTCGCCGATATGTAGGGCACAATAACACAGCCATTGCCTTTGGAGCGCTAAAAGAAGTGTTAATATGACCCTTCCTGGCAGGGTTGCCAGATCTTAGACCGCGGCCTTCTACTAAAGACTGCTATGATACCACTCATTTGTAGGGAAAGGAAAATTTCGCGAATTCAGTGACCTGCATGTTAGAATCAATAATGCTATGCATACTCAAGCCGTGACCATTAGTCAACTAGCTGCTGCTCAGTGGAACAACACACAATGAACGAATAGGCGGGTCTTGCGTATACGTAGTACAAACAACGGATTGTAGCATGCGGGTCATTGAATTCGCGAAATTTTCCTGTCCCTAATAATTCGTGATTTTCAATCAAACCTTAAGACAAGTTGCATTAGGGACAGGAATTTTTCGCAAAAATATTTTGCCCCACTTTGTTTCAGTGCCTTATGTGCACACCAGCAACTATGCCTCGTGGTCAGTGATTGGACGTTTTAACTGCCAGCGTCTTTGGGTTCGATCAGCAAATCACAAGCGTGTGTTGTCGCAGTTAACCTTGTTCTGATAGGTACAGTCCAATAAGTTACGTCTCTACACAAAGCCACGTTGCCAATAACCATGAAGTAGAACTGCATATCAGTTACAAACAGCCAATCACTGACCATAAAACAGAGCCCAACTGTATACAGGAGGCGTTGTAGTTCCCGCCAATAACAAGCATCCTTGTACATTGGTTGAGAAAGTCCTCCAGGCGTACCACACAAACTGTCGGCCAACAGAAGTCAGATGAGCTCACAGTAACTTGGAGTTTAGTCTGTCGTCAGGTATTAACACTAAAAGTGCAGGTCTCCAACTATTACAATCCTCACTCTCAGTAAACATCATGCAACACAACTAGACAAGGTAAACACGCACGGGTTCACTGATTGTAGGCTAGCCTCCAAGAATGAATGTGCCACAGTTGCTCATTGACTGCTCATTGACATAGTCACACAACGTGTCTGGACAAGCATTTAGTGAGATTCTCTATTATTGGCTCAGAACTCACCAGGATGTATCAAATAAGTAAAGAGCCGGAAATTTAGCAGATTCATTCCAGGAAAAATTTGATTTTGAAGTAATGTTCGTACAAGTTACTTTCTCTACCTTGTCCTTGATGACTGTGGACCAATAACAAACCTGCACGGGAATACTCAGTAATAACTGAGAAACAGCTCACTGTAGTAGTAGACAATATACAAGTATCTGAGGACATAGGGTATACAAGACTGTGCAGTCCAGCCGGCTGTTAGTTGAACCCAAGACATTTCCGGACATCTACAAATAAGCCAAGAACCAATACACGAACATACAATTATTTTAATTCTAGTATGTACCCGAAACAAAAATGCAGATTTTTCAGGTCTTTAAATATAACTATAGGCAAGTTGATCTGTTGTGGAAATGTTGATTGCTTACTAAGTTCCTGCGAGTATTTACATGCGTGACGTTATTTGATGTTGTACACATGTTAGTGTACTACAGCATTCGCGAAATTACAAGTCATCATGATATCAGACTATTTTCTTGTATACATCTGTTGTCTTTCGCTTCCAATTGCAGTAAAACAATACATAGAGTCACTAATGATAGACGAGAACATTTTGCTAAAACTTGTTTCAATGCCTTACGTATACATCTGCAGCTTTGCTTAGCGTTTGTTTAGTTGGTTACTGGCATTGTGTTTGAGCAGAAATGTACCTCATTTCATTATACCAATGATAATAAAGTTACTGCGGCACTACACGTCTGTAATTAGCGGGTATAAACCTAAGACACTGAGAGTTATAGATATACAACCATTAGAGAGGATGATTTGTCGCGGGAAAATTTTTCCGTTTGCTGGGTTTCAACGCACGTTCAGTTTACCGAAGATGACTGGCTTTCGCTTTTATGTGGAGCTGTTGCCCTATTTGACTGAGCCAATAAGAATCCCGCTGTTGTAATATTTGATGCTTGTTATTGGTCTGCAGACAGCTACGTTGTGACAGACGTATGTCACTTAATAATTTGTGTTGTAATTAACTACAACGTTTTCAAGGGCATGTTGGCACAAAACATATTCGCGATGTATCGTCCTCTCTGACAATCATTGACCGTGAAGCAGGGCTTCAGACGAGCACATGGTGCAATATCCTTCTCGCGAAAAATCACAGACTGTACTAATTACAGACGGGACACACACCTTGGTACAATGACGGGAACTGGGGTATCAAGTGACCGTGATTAGGAACTCTTCCAGCATTCACCGGGGGAAACCATGTGAACTGTCACTAGGATGGCCGGAGTTGGAGATCAAACCCGGGTCCTCTCGTATACTAGTCCAACATGTGATTGTAGCGACACCTCACTAGGGCGAGTATATGAGGGAGGTACGTCGAGTTGGACGATGACGTTCTCCTTTATATTTAGAGTCTTCTCCTTGGTTCCCTGAAACCTTTGACCTGACTTGTTGACATTAACCACTCCCACCTCCTGTACCAAACTTGTAACGCCCTTCTGACGAGGCAGCAAACAGCCGCGCCCTTCCTCTGCACTCTAAAAATACTTCTCACCACAAATATTTGTTCACGCAAAGAATATTATATGAGATAGTGATTTATATAATCGAAGGAATAGTTGACTTGCTGCTATATCCTCGGGCTCAGGACTGGGTGTTTTTGTTCGTCTTGACTGAGTACCGGAAGTCACCATACACTTACAAGCTACACAATACAAGTTACTGGGGATCACTTGAACTTGCTAACTTGAAGGGGGAAATATTTGGTGCAGTGAGGGCTGCAGCCTTGCCACTGTACCAAACATTTTATTTTTAAAAATGGCCAGACCATTCGCCTCCCACCTAGGCGATCCGGGTTCAATTCTCGGCGGGGTCGGTCCCCGGATATTCGCATGTGGTAATCGTGCCGGACGATGCTGTTGGTCAGCGGGTTTTCTCGGGGATCTCCCGTTTCCTCCACCCCTTCATTCCGGCACTGCTCCATACTCATATCATCTCACCCCTCACCAGCGCTTAAGACCTCGATGTTAAGTGCTGACTAAAACCTCTCGCTCCGATGTTCATTCTACGTCATTTGTAGGGACCCTGTTTTCACGAAAAGAACTTTGCCCCACTTTATTTCGGTGTCTTACGTGCACGTCTGCAGTTCTGCAGTGATTGGCTATTTTAACTGTCACGAACCTTGGGATTCTACCGATAAATCACAGACACGTGGTGTTGCAGGAACGTTATTGTAATTGGCTCAGTCAAACGAGATACGGCTCTTCACATAGACACGCTGACAATAACAATGAAGCAGAATGTTAGATGTGTACGTAAGGCACTGAAAAATAAAATGTAGCATAATTCTTTCCGCGAAAAAGCAGGGGTCCCTAGTCATTCGTGTTTTCACATTCAACCGAGCCAACGAGAGTTATGGTACGCCGATACTGATCTATTGTTGTTCGACTCTAATTATTTGAACCGTCACAAGTTGGCGTCGTCCAATCATTAGAGACCCGAATATATCGTGGGTTCAACGGCCAGCCGGCTGGACTGCATAGTCATGTTTACAACAACTTAGTTCATTGCCTTACGTGCTCGTCTGTAGCTATGCCCTATCGTTGCAGGCAGTGCGACTTTGAACAGGGGCGTGACTGTACTGATGCGACTAACGCTACACAATACGTCAGTGAATTGCGGGTAGAAGAACAAGACATCCAATCACTGACCACGAGGCAGAGCTGCAGATGTACGCATAAGTTATTGTTATTGAAACATAGTGGTGCCAAAATTATTTTCGTCAAAAATTATTGGCTCTAGATTTAGTTAAAATATACTATCACCGGTCACGAATCATAGCTGAAGTAATGCCATAGCCATCTTTAGTAGCAGGCAGCGGTCTTAGATCTGGCAACCCTGGCAGGAAGGGTCATTTCAACACTTCTTTGCCTCGCCAAAGGCAGTGACTTCCCCTGATTCGCCGTTATGTAGAGCAGAATAACGAATCAGGCACAACCATTGTCTTTGGAGAGCTAAAATACGTGTTATAATGACCATTCCTGGCAGGGTTGCCGGATGTAAGGCCGCGGCATTCTACTAAAGATGGCTATGATAATACACGTAAGGCTTCGTATAGAAATGGGTAAAATTCGCACGTTCACTGACGTATAGGCTAGCCTCCAAGAATATCTGTATATGCAATCAGACAGCGGCTTCTCATTGGCTGCTCGCTGACACAGTGATACAACATGACTGGACCTTCATATAGTTACTAGTCTATTGTTGGCTCAGGATCTTGCTGGAGGTGTCTACCAAGTCTAGGACCTACTGCGAA
Organism: Medauroidea extradentata; assembly: GCA_003012365.1. Classification (NCBI taxonomy): domain Eukaryota; kingdom Metazoa; phylum Arthropoda; class Insecta; order Phasmatodea; family Phasmatidae; genus Medauroidea; species Medauroidea extradentata. Next base: position 16,211 of record PNEQ01063433.1, read on the forward strand.
TGCGACACGAACTTGGAATTATTTGAAATCTAGCCCAAAGTAAAACGCGAAATTTTCAGTTTTCGGTTTATACAGGGTGTATCAGTACTGCGGTTACAAACTTTCAGGAGAGATGGAGAACACCCAGGCGATAGGAAATCATATAGCATTGCACGGTTTGAAACGCTTTCCGGCGTCACAAAACACAAGAAATTAAGGACACATGCAAGAGGTGAAAACGTGTTTATTAATATTAATGCAGCAAAAAATGCCGGGAAGTCGTTGACTGGTGAAGACAATCGATCTCTATTTATGTTCCTATTTCTAATTTTTTTCCTCTATTAATAATAATAAACATGTTTTCTCCTCTTGTTTGCTTTCTTTCTTGTGTTTAGTGATGGGACCGGCCATGCATGCTGTGTGAGTTCCCATTGTCTGGATGTATTATATATCTCCTGATAGTTTGTAACCTCTGTACTGATACGTCCTGTGTGCTGCAACAATGTTTGCGTGGCAAACTCGCGGCTCTGTATGTAAGCCTACTTCTACGCAGGTAGGCACAATGACTTGACGTGCTATCCCGAGCGTACAGACACGAGCATAAGTTTTCCTTTGTGCTGCAGTGTACTTGGAAGCCAATATTAACTCGCGTTAACGCCAGGTAAGCTCCATTACGTAAATCAGTTTTTTTTCTGAAGCTGAAGTTTTGTGTGGAATATTGTATACCACGGTCGAAGTGCGAGGGGGTGGGGGTGTATTGGAGGGGTGAGGGCACGGATGTCAAAGGTCAGACATGTAAATTAAAAGCAGGTCAGTGCCTCGACCCTAACAATACTCCCCTCCTCCTCCCCGCCATGGCTTCTCTTCTTGTCATCGCTGTGTGGACACGTCAACCCCTCCCCCTCATCACCACTGCGGTCCAATAACGTGGCAGCTCTTTGTCACCCTCAGCTACAGCACAGAACACCTACGTATACAGAAACAAAACTGTGTGGCGGTGTCCTTGGTGTAAGCTTACATGGGTGTTAGGTTTGCTCCATACTTTACAATATGTTCGTTGGTTGTTGACATATTTTCATAACTTCAATTGGAAACAAATGATTGTGTATTTTGCGTTGGTCTAACATTGGTGTAACGAGGTTGGACGATCGGTATTATTTGTGTAATTGACATAGTACCGACAGGTTTTCAACATTCACATCACATAGGTTTCAGCTGATTTGTGGGAAATTTGACGAAACCTGACCAGAAAACAGTGTTGGCAAATGTAAGCCAACGTGACATTTTGATGTTGAGCCAACGTATGTCGCCTACGTTGATCTAACACATCATCCGTCTGACCAACTGAATGACGCACGATATTTAGATGTTGGGCCAACGTTTTCCCAACATCTTAGCCATAGTTAAGTCAACTTCGGCTCAACCAAAAGTTGTACTTGTCACATTAAAAATAATTCTGCTCCCGCAGCATGTGTCCCGTGACTGAGATTGTGGACCCCAACAACCCACTTCCGTCTATTGTCGCCAACACCACAAAACTGAATTGTGTTCAGAGGGAACCTACGGGCTTGGAAGTTTTATTACCAAACGAACATACCACTACGTTTTTTTTCCACCTACGACTTCCAAGAAACAATGTTCTTTGGTATATTTCAGAACGCAGTACCTGAAGACTATAAAATGTTGCGAGTTCAGTGACATACGTTCTATATGTCACTATGTTGTGGTCGTTCAGTTCTCAACTGCTTGTATTGTGTATGCAGCTATACTCTTCATCTATAACTTCAAACAACAGTACATCGCGTCAAGAAGTGTGCTGATAATTGACATTATTATTTTCTTGTAAATACGCAAACTATCTTGTTGGATTGTACGTGCTACTAGGGGCAAAACGGTGGATTATTGACGCACAGTTATTTTGGACTTCCGTTGCCTAGAAAACAGTAGTAGGTATTCGATTAACACAGACAAATATTACTTGTGTTATCGTTTCCCAATAGAACGTGTATCATGACAATGCGTACACGAATAAGAACTTGTGGTTTAATATTGATTGTCCCAGGTATTTTACTTCTATCTTGTCTTCACTCTTTGGCATTTTGTTACGGTATAAAATTTTAAATGGTTGTAAAAATATATTCCGCTTAAATTTACTGTTTGAAATTATGTTATAAATTGAAGTTGAGGGGAATGAAATGTGGGTGTCGAGCGAAAGACTGGAATAATAAATAGGAGATAAAAGCTTAACTACTTATCATAATTCGAAATTGAGGGGAATGAAATGTGGGTGTCGAGCGAAAGACTGGAATAATAAATAGGAGATAAAAGCTTAACTACTCATCATAATTCGAAATTTTTGTCGAGAAGATATTTTATTAGTGGGCGATTATTTATACAACACTAGTAAGTATTATTATTTATTTTAAGATAAAGTAATAAATTAACACCCTTTTAGAAGCCATACTTGAACTCTCAAAATCTACGAAAATGGAAAATGTTTATTTTTAAAATGATCAATGTAGTATTATCCAGAACTCTATAAAATTTACATTTCAAAAATACTCGCTATCTGATTTGAACATATTTTTAACATCCACAAGAGAGGTTTTCGGATTGTAAAATTATTTCCTTATTACGAAACCTTGTGTTTAAATTTGAATATTATGGAACTCTGGATGGAATTTTACTAATAAACATTAAATGTAATTGTAGTTTTATGTTGTAGAGTTTGTGATTTTAAGCCCTTATTAAAAAAACGTTTTAACTCCTTTTCTCGAAAACAAACCATACTACTGACTAGTATTGTGTTAACAGACGCCCACAAATATTACTTGTTCTCGGGAAAAAATCACCTATCGGATTATGATGAGTAGTTCAGATGTCATCAGTTGAATATTCTAACCATTCAATCGACATCTCACCTTTCCATTTCACTTAAGGCACTCTGCACCAAAAATTGATGCAAACACTTTCCAACTCTTATAACTTGCATGTATAGTAACTTCTCACAAATAAAAATATTGTTATGTTCTATAGTTTTCGTATAATCTCATGTCAAAATAGCTATTTGATTATTTTTCGCTACTTGCCCAAAGTAAAAACTATTCAAACTATGCGAATGAAATAATTTAGAGTGAAAATAAATGTATTAAGCTTTACAATGACATCGTTGTTATTTTACGCAAAAATAGTTTGTTTAAAAAAAAAAAGAAGTTAATATACCTAAATTTTTGCATACATTTGAGTACCTGTATTTTTAAAATAATATTTTTATGTGACATAACAAATGTGTCATTCTGCAGTTATTGCGTGTACTTTCACTCTTAATTATTTCATTAGTATTGTTTAAAAAGTTTTTACTTTGGTAAGCACCGAAAATAATCAAATCGTTCCTTTGACATGCACTTATACGAAAACTATGGAACAGAAAAATATATTGTTTGTGGGAAATTAATATTGATGTAGAGTGTAAAGTATGACAAGTTTTGGTAAAATTATAAAATTACGATTTGTTTGGTGCAGAAGGCTCTTGATAGTGCAACCAAGGCAGTTTCCAGTCTCTATGCATGGTTCAAAGCCACAATAGATTTGCCAACATCTGGCACTAGCTGTAGTGGCCAATTAGTGAATTAGTTTATTCCTCGAGAATTAAACACGTTTGGTGAACCTGCAGGTCGTAAAATGTGGGATTAATTTTCGAACTAATTACGTTTTGCGAGCTTATCGACAGCGGGGCCTGTAAGCGCACGATGTAATAAATTCGGCCATTCGAACCATCTGAGGCACTTGGTTGGCTGGAATTGCTCCCAGGGGCGCCTTGGAAAGACGAATGACGGCTATGATACATTTCAGAATGGTGTATTCGTAGGCAGTTTCATCCTACTTCGCCCAGAGGTTTCGAGACAATTTTTATCAGCAGAATCATAAGGACCACTGATGTTCTCAAATATAATTTTGCCCCTTCTTGTTCTAGTGCCTTGCATACACATCTGCAGCTCCTCTTCGTACTCTGTGATTGGTTGTTTTAACTGGCACAAGTCTTAGCGCAAATCACAGCCGTGTGGTGTCGCAGTAACCGTGTTCTGATTGGCTCAATCAAACTACAAGCGTTAAGACACACTGACAACAACCATGAAGCAAATGTACAGGCGCGGCACGTAAAACACTGAAACAAATTGGTACTAAATTATTTTAACCTTGAATCGATGGATCTACCCATTATTATGTATCGATGAAAAAGTGCTGAATAATTAAGAAAAAACTAAAAAGAGTAATGTTTCGTTGACTCGCTAGGGATCACTATTATCGTGCAAGAACTCTACAGTAGCACCAATAAGGAAGTTTGTTGTATAAGGGAGGGTATTTAAATGTCCGTCGATAAACATAGTTGTTTCTCAAATTAGTAACCTAACTATGGATTATTTGTTGAGCCCATGACTTTTGGTAAAAATAATCTTGCACCAATTTTTTTTTCAGCGTCTAAATCGCACAATTGCAGCCCTGGTTCATTGTTATTGGCAGTGTATTTGAGCAGAAGTGTCGCTCATTTGACTCTGCCGATGATAATAAAGTTACTGCGACACAAATCGTCTATTATTTGTGGGTAGAAGCCTAAGACACTGACAGTTATATGCATCCAATCACAGACCACGAAGCAGAGCTACAGGCGTGCACAAAAGGCATTGAAACAAGATGATGCACACTTATATTCACTAAAAATCAGTGACTCCAGTTAATAAAATGTATCACAGTCAACTCGGCCGACTGTTTGTTGAAAGCCGACTAATTATGAATGTTGATCAGTTGAGTGGGCGTGTCCAACGTTGTGTGGCCCAATAGGATGGTGATCTTCGATAGTGCGGTGGGAGTCGTAGTTGTGTATATAAGCAACTCACTGAAAGGAGATCTCCGCGCAGTATTTGCAGATCTCAAAGGATTAAGAAACACGTATTTATGTATACTTGTGAATCTTTATATTTGTTGCCCAGTGACTCTACTCGCAAAGTCGGTCTGTGTACGTTGAGGACAGTTCGCTGCATTCATTTTCCTCGTGATGTGCTCTG
>PNEQ01063433.1:28856-45754 GCA_003012365.1 Medauroidea extradentata
GTACACGTAATACATTGAAACATAGCTGCAGATGTACACGTAATACATTGAAACATAGCTGCAGATGTACACGTAATACATTGAAACATAGCTGCAGATGTACGCGTAATACATTGAAACATAGCTGCAGACGTACACGTAATACATTGGAACATAGCTGCAGATGTACACGTGATACATTGAAACATGGCTGCAGACGTACACGTAATTCATTGAAATATAGCTGCAGATGTACACGTAATACATTGAAACAAAAATTGTCGCGACGAGCTCGTAGCTCTAATTATTGCTCAAGCGTGAACATCAAAATTCATTTAATGATTCGGCAGTAGAGTCGTTACAGATAGCGGGAAATTGCTAGAATCTATCGTGTAACCGTATTTTACAAAACAGTATAGTGGCCGCGCCTTTCATTACTGCAGGATGGTTATGTAGTTGTGTTTGCGTGAATAATATCCAGCCAGTCAGAAGTTTGAGTTTTATGACGTCAGCGCGGTAAAATTCGCTGGCATGGCGGGATTTTCTAATAGAGATCATTTGTAATTTATTCGCACTACGGGCACGGGAACGGAATTAAATTTTGTTCCCAAACGTTGTAGAAAGTTGTAAGTTAGTAGTAAATTGCATTAATTTATTTTACGGGAGACCTTTGTTTGTTGTTATTAGCAAATCATAACCTTTTTAAACAAAAGAGCGTTTGTGACTCTATTTTTACATTTGGAAATGCCGGTGCGTATTTAAAATACGTTACAAATGAACGGAACCAAATTAAAATACCGTAATCATCCGTGACTGTCGTACAAGAGGTTAGTATATTGTGAAAGGAACTACGAGTTTACATTTTTTAAAATATAATAGCTACCGCGCGGGAGACGAACTGGTTAGCAAGAATTGTTTACGTCGCATTGCGAACTTCGCGCCTCGTCCTCCACATTATTGTAAACTGAATATAACAGAAGATAAAACAGGAGTGTCGGAAAGGCAGCAAACCTTTCAACAGCATCAAGTTCTAACTAACTAGAGTGCTACTGGGCTTCTTCTATTTTAAGTCTACACTCGAGAAATACTCCAAGCGTCTAATGTGTATCCACTCGCATGTTGAACTTGTGAAGTGCAGTCTTAATTAGCTGTTTCTTCGTCGCCCTAAATTATACTGGACTGCTACGTTTGAAGTGTAGCGAGAAATTTCTCCAGCCAAAGCCTACTAGAAGGAAGACGTTGTAAACACAGGATGTTAAATAAATTAATAATTACCACTAAAAAGGTCATAGTAGCATAAGAGAAATATGACCATGCTTTAGGTAGAAGCAACAGCCGTACATAAAATGTTTAAGAGATCTGAAAACTTTTCTGATTATATTATAATTATTAAAATATGTTAACTAGGGCCATGAGTTTTTCCCGAAAATAATTTCGCCTCAGTCTGTTTCAGTTCCTCACGTACACATCTGCAGTTCTGCTTCAAAGTCTGTGATTGTGATTGGTCGTTTTAACTCCCACATATCTTGAGGTTATACCCACAAATCACATACTTGTGGCGCTGCGGCAACTTTATTGCGATTGGCTCAGTCAAATCAAAGACACGCTGCCAATAACCATTCAAAAGGCCTGCAGGTGTGAATCACTGAAGCAAACTGGGGAAAAATTATTTTCGCGAAAATTCCCTGGCCCTGATAATACTGCATCTCTCGAAATATAATAATAATTTGGATGATACTAAAGTTACAATTCTACCTCAACTATGAAGTGGGCTACAACTTTTACATTTTAAATTAAAGTAAATAATTATTGACTGATATAACAATGAAGCATATTGCCTATAGAACATGTGCTACCAGGTGGAGGTAATTCTACAATTCATATTATTAAACTGACATTAAAATAATATGACTTTAATAAATTTATAAAATGAGATTAAAATAAAATAATTGCAGGTATGAAATAGCCATTTCGAGCTACTTAAAATATTTTTTAAATAATAAAATGTTATTTCATGAACATAATTAGCTTCCTACCTAATAATCTGCCTAAAGTTACACTGATAACTACTGCTCTGAAGTCTCACACTCTGCGACTAGAATGATCGATTACACGTGTTTCAGTCGAAAATGTGCAGCGTTTGTTCCTTACGCTCCTGTGCAAGGGGATTCTCTTGTTTCGCTGCTGTTGTACTATCTAACTTTACGGCGAGCAGATTGGACCAGTAAACACGTTGTTTTTTTAATAGATCGACGGACTTTTCAGGCATATTGTTCACGAAGTAAATTATAGTTTAAAAAGGCTTAAAGAAAACACGCTTTTGTAGCAATATAAACTAAAAAGTTGAAAATAATCTTTAAGCGTAAATGTTTTTTTCAACAGCTGTAGGCTGTCCAACAGACCAATATAATTTTATTTTTAATAAGATTCAAATAAGAATAAAATCACTGACCAAAAGATTAACTTTAATGTATATGTTTTACATTTTTTATCGCTAGCTATTCGTAAAGGGACAGTCATAAGTAGAGAGCAGCCCAGCCAGCAGCTCTGACTTGTGGCGTCTTGGTGATCTACTCGATAATCACTGACCATGAAACACACAGCTATATATATATATATATATATATATATATATATATATATATATATATATATATATGTGTGTGTGTGTGTACATTTACGAGGAAAATCTTGTAAACTAATATCAGAAGATGGTCAGTCAGATAAAAAAATGAGATGTCACAAACCTTTTAAAGTGGTTACAAATATCGTAAACACGTTTGGTAACTAGTAAAATAAATGTTCATGAGCAAATTTTTCTATTTGAAACAAAATAAACCCAGGAGACCTGACACATTTTACAAAACATATCGTACTTCTACAAAATAAAAATTTTTTGTAACACTACAAACAATTGTAAAATGAACCAGATATTAGCTGTAAATATACCAAATTTGTTTATAGATTTACAGAAATTATTGTAAATACACAAAGAAGTTTGTGCAAGTAGAAGGGTTTTTTTTTAAATATAAAATCAATTGTTGTTATGTTAAAAAAACGTTTTTTAAAAACTGGTTTCCAAGAAACATTTTTTGTGAAAGTACAAATTTTTTTAATGTGCAGAGTTACAGATGTCTTTTTACCAAAACAACGTTGGCTCAATTCATAATATTAGTTTTAGGGTCATTTGTTAACTAAATAGACAATTAGAGCCGAGTGTTAAAAAAAGTTTAATTTTATCCATGTAGATACCATCTGAAATACTCTTTGATAAACGAAATCAATTCCAAAATTTTGAGTGAACTAAAACTACCCCACACGGTTGAAGTAACCCAGACAGAAAGTATTTTCTAGTAATAGTAAGATAAGTCTTACAACCAGGCTCATGTAACTGATGTGCCCGATATCTCCTCAGAGGCAGGAACTAGGATGTGAACCCGTCCATCCTCTCACAGGATGCGGGCTTATGAACCCCTCGTCACCCCCGCCACCTCTCCCAAGACAAAAGAGAAGCGTCAACACTTTAAAAGCCCACCACTTCCCCAAACCCCTTCATCTAACTCCTCCACGCACTTTTCCTATCCTCCGCCTACCTTTCATTTCGCCCTTATTCGCGATCCGAAATACAATTTCCCGCCTCCGAAGATGGCCTTCATTAATTCCAGCGAGCGAGGGACGCTTCTGTCCTCGACGTGGGTCGACAGATGACGGTAAATAAATAAGGAGACATGGCGACTTTTGTCCTCGTATCTTGTGAACTCTGCTGGCAGGTATTATTGTAATTAGCTGCGTGGAGAAGACTCAATCTATGGCAACCCAGAGCCGGAAGTGACAAATGAATGTCGTCCGGAATTGTCTTGCCGGTTAATTACAGCTCATATTTTGATCAGATCTAGTTTTATGTATGCAGGATGTCCCGGGAGGAAAGGGCAATATTTAGGGAGGTAATAGTACTGGTCATTGTGATCAAAAATGTTCATATGAACATGGGGTCAATATGGACGGTTGAGAGATAGTCCCATTTGAATGTAAACATTGATAAGCTCTTAAATTACTGTTATTGTTTATTTGCAGTTATGTTCCTTGCTTCAGTTGCAAGAAAATTGTAAAACATAATATATAACATATAGGTGATTCGTAATAAAGTGAGCACTCAAAAGGGCTCTGATTAATTTATATTTTCTGACATTTTATATCTTTCCGCCTAATATACACATAAATATTTCTACGTAATTTTATTTACATAGGGTCGTGCAATGTTCACAACTACATTAAACTGCTCCGATAATTTTTATCTACAATATCTACTCATTAAATGCACGGGGGCTGAATATAAGATATAATAAAAAGTAATCTTAGTTATTAATACGTGCGAGTTAACGTCTTATAATACAGGTTTCTGTCCATCGACTAACTGATACAACACGCACGATTTTCGTTACGAATTTTGTAAATACGAGCAGAGTTTATTTGAGTTTGTAACTCAAAACCGCCACTAAAAGCACACGCGACACACGCAATTCAAGAAATGAAGTTTCGTTCAGTTCTACTGCCACGAACAACGACGCACGTAACAGAAACAATAACGTATTTTATTAATATGTGAAATTAAAAGTATGTTGTTTCTAGGCTGGCAAACGTAAAACATAAATTACAGAATACCGATGGTTTCACATCATTTGGCAATCATATTCATAGTAATTTCCAATGCTTTTGAACGTGTATGTACGCACAACGGACAAACATACAAAAATGATGAAACTTGGCAAAGCAGCGAAGAAACGGCGAAAACCTAACTTTGATGCCACCTGTCGGTGGAATTTTGAACTGTCTGAAGCGCAGAGCAAGCGGTAACGTGCAAGATGATGTGAGGTCGACGATAGCGTCACATTCTTCTGGCGCCAATTAAGTCTAATTATACTGTAAGTAGGAATGTCAATGAGATCATAAATATAATATTTTTAAGTATATTAAATACAGAGAGGTCGATATCATCTTATGTACTTTCACTAATGTTGTATTCAAATAGGCAAATACACGGGACTGCATACGATGAATCGCTACCAACCATACAAGCAGTAAAGTAACTCTTGTTAATGGTGGTGTATATCATAGCCGTCTTTAGTAGAAGGCCGCGGTCTTACATCTGGCAACCCTGCCAGGAGCGGTCAATTTAACACTTCTGTTAGCTCTCCATAAGCAATGGCTGTACCTGATTCGTTACTGTGCTCTACGTATCGGCGAATCAGAGGAAGCCACAGCCGTTGGTGAGACAAAAGAAGTGTTAAAATTACCCTTCTTGACAGGTTTGCCAGATCTAAGGCCTCAGCCTTCTACTAAAGACGGCTATGCGTATATGCAGTAACGGATAGTGATTTTTTCCAAAGGTTAAATCTTTAGTGACCACTTTATTCCGAATGACCTACACAAAACTTTGTTTTCGTAACTGTAATAACAAGATTACAACACACAACCATTTTGTTTCATGTCATGTCAAACACAATGCTCAAGTTATCAGTCCACATTAGTCGGTTAGCTGTGTATGTAAACACGTTTCCATGGCAATGCATTGCCTCCTTGATTGTGACATTACCTGTCACTGTAAGGATGAACATAACTGCAAATTAAACAATAAAAATAATTTAAGAGCTTGTGAATGTTTACATTCAAATGGGGCTATCTCGACAACCGTCTCATACTGACCACATGTCCATATGAACTTTTTTGATCACAATGACCAGTACATCACCTCCCAGAATAATGCCCTTTCCTCCCGAGACATTCTGTATATTACACAGAGAAAGTGTTTGCTACAGTCAACCGTGTACATGTTTGTATACGGCGTAGCAACCCTAACTGTGTACTTTGAAACAACCAATCATGCGATTACCTGGCTGATTTTGCTCTCTCGACAAGTGTGTTTCGATAAACCCAATTCTTTACGTGTTTCATAGATTTTTCAGCCAATAAAAAATGTTGGTTCACGAAAATGCATAATGTTGCGCCGAATAGAAACGTACATATTCTGAACAAAACCTTCATTTTCCTCTATGTGTATAAGTGAATGTCTGTCTACTGTAACGTGTGCGTTCAAATACCATCCATCCAATTGCGATGAAATTTTGAGTGTTTTTGTGCTTGCGACCGCTAATGTGTGTGTATGTATGTATTTATATATATATATATATATATATATATATGACGTCGAAACATGGCAGGAGGAGCAGAACACGGTACTAACAAATTAAGTAATATATAATATGTTCCATAATTTCTGCATAACGGTGATTAACACCACTTGGCATCACTTTGCAACATTTAGAAATTACGGAAAAAAATTGTATTCAATTTTTTTTAGAAACTAAAAAAAATAATCATTGAAATTTACTTATTTAAATGTTATTATAGGTACATATTAATACATTTACTTATATTAAATGTGAAGTGCCAAAATACTTAGCAACTTGTTTTTAATAGTTTTCAAAAGATATTGAAAATAGACGTGAATGTTTTTACGAATTACTTAAGATAAATTGCAGAACTTACACTGGACTTTTGCACGACGGAAAGATGGATTTAATTGAAAACCACTCGTACAAAGTTGCGAGCAAAAGGTAGTAGCTGCATTGTTGAGAGTTTCCCTTAATTTCTGTAAATTTAAAATACTTTCTAAAACTATTCGTCCAAGCCAATCATTACCGACGTCGCTAGGGACCGGTAAAATTCGCAGGTTCATCGTCATTCAGGATATACTTCAATTAAATGTACTACGCTGTGGCAGGCATCACGGACAATAACTAGAGATTATGGTATATCTCGAAAATATGTTGTGCCAACATACTCTTGAAAACACTGTAGCTTCTTGCAGCATGAATGTCTGTGTTATATACGTCTGACACAACGTAATAGTCTTCAGACCAATAACAGGCACCAAATATTACAATACCGGGAATCTCATTAGCTCAGTCGAATAAGGTAACAGATCCATGTATATGCAGAAGCCAGTAATCTTCTGGTAAGCTAAACGTGTGTTGGAACCCAGCGAGCAGTCGAATTTTCCCGCGATAAACCCTCATCTATAATAACAGCTAGAGCCAGTGATTTTTGGTGAAAATAATTCTGCAACAATTAGTTGCAATGTCTTATGTGTACATCTCTTTCTTTGCTTCATGGTCAGTGATTGGAAGTTTATAACTTTCGGCATCTCTGGGTCCTACCACGCAAATCACGAACTTGAGGGGTCACGGTAACATTGTTCTGGTTGGTGCAGTCAAATGAGCCACGCCTCTGTCCTATTATACTCTGCCAATAACCACGAACCAGAGTTGCAGGTGTGCATGTAAGGCATTGGAACAAGTTGTTGCAGAATTATTTTCACCAAAAATCACTGACTCTAACAATAGCTCATTAGTGGAGGAAGGCAATCATCATCCTGTGTATACTCAAACCCCGTATATGTGTCCACTAGCTGTTTGTTACTCACTGGAACAGCAGACAATAACGAATAAACATGGCGCCGTATGATTATGCATGGGACAGCGGATTCTAGCATGCGTATCGAAGAATTCGCGCATTCTTTCTTTCTCTATTCATTAGCTTTCTACTGATACAGTGGTGTACTATGATTCGACAATATATTCCTGACTTATTTGTGATTGTAACGGCCTGTCGTTTACTAAACAAGATTATCACACCGCGTTGTTGCAATGCCTTGCGTGGGTGCCTGCATCTCTGCTTTGTTATTATTGGTATGATGTCTTTATGTAGAGGCGTCGATTATTTGACTGTGCGAATCAGAACGTATATGCCATTAGCTGGTAGAATCCCAAGACGCTGAGCATCAAAAGCAGCCAATCATTGAACACGAAGCAGAGGTGGAGCAAAAATCTGTGTGTGTTTGTATGATCCACGTAAGCAGAACAGGAGTGTATGAGAGTTAGGAAGTATCAGGAGCTAATGACAGGAGTGTATGAGAGGTGGGAGGTATGAAGGGGACAACTGCCAGCTAAGCACACATGCTAGGCGCTATACACTCCACGTGCAGCCGTGTTGCCAAGTGTTATCTTCGCTCTGCCAGCTACGCCTAACGGTCGACGCCACAGTTACATTTTTCCCTGTACGACGTGTGACGGGACTCGCCAGGAATATCGCAGATACCTAGAGTCAAGTCGTGGTATAAATTACTCCCTAGGGGAGTGTAGTCGTGCCTGGAGGCCAGGATGCAGCAGGGTTGTGTGAGGTGTGGGTGGGCGGGGGCACGGTCTGGAAACACATCCTCGTAAAACGTAATACCTTCTCCACCTCCTCTCTGCCTACGTCACTACCTGCTCACACACAATTCCGTCTCTATTCACGTAGTCCACTGCAAAGTTCTGGTGGTTACGAGTAAAGTGAACACTTCTGAAGACAATTTCATTTTTATTGGCCTTAACGTATCATCGACGTCGAGGTCAATAAAACCAACAAACAACAAGAAAAGGCGCGGATCGTAGTCTATGATAAAGGGGTTGGGGAGTGCAACGCAAATGTGTATTGTTTTATTAAGTTTTATATTTGTGGGAGATACAATAGGTTTATAGACATATAGTTTGACTACTTTTTATTGTAATAAAATTTTTCTAGCGTTCATAGTCTTTGTACAATAGTATGAAAAATTCCAAATTTCCGTAAAACAAACTGACTTAGTGTAATGACATAATTCACACTGAAGCACAATGGCATGGGCTACGTCAAGATACGTATAAAAACAGTATTGAGTATTTAAAAAAACTGAATTTGGAATTAAAATACGAACAATATTCAAAGCGGTTTTATACATATTGAAGTAATCCATGACACTGTCTTCAGTGTGAATTATTTCATGTCTGTAAGTTATTAGGTAAGTGGGTTTCATGTCTCGTCTACAGCGAGGTCATTGTAGACAGTGACACACAACTTGGTACAATGACAGCAGCTGGGAGAAGAGTCGGCCATGTTCTTTGTTAAGGAACCGTACCAGCACTCGCATGCAGTGATCTCGGGAAACAATGGAAAAACGAAATCAAGATGGCCGGAGCCAGGGGATCCAACTCAGATCCCCCCTAACACGACCCAACGTATTTCCTCAGCTCCACCTCGCTAGGTGTTTCGAAAACAACACCGAGGAAATAAAACCACTGGTTGTTAACTACCTATAATTCAACATTAACAGTGGTTGCAGCGAATTATGGAGTGTAGTTCCACGTGCTTTAGTATCAAAACACAAAACTGTATAATTATTTTCAAATGAAATCGATTTCTTTGTATTTAACGTATGCTATTAACATTTTCTGACAACAATTTACAATTCAATCATATGCCTAATTTAGCTTTCAATAAGGAGTCGGAACATGATACGACTATTTTATTAATCTTTCATTCGACTGTATGCTGCGAACATCCGCCACCATATTGAATATAAGATAAATGCTATAAAGTCTTTCTATTTCAATTTATTTCTATTAATTTGATAGTGGTGGAGTGTAAACTGTGGTATGACGGACGGTACATATGTAAATATAATAAACATTTTTCAATAATATGGCTTGAAGGATTAAGTAGAGTTATCAGTTCTTCATGCAAGTCTACAACGTTCGTTAATTAAAGTGGTCCATTAAAGACATGTTTAAACTCTCCACTAAGTCATATTATGTGAATTATAATGGTCAAAAGTGAAAAAAAATTTGGTCAACCTTTCACTCGAGCCAGCCTCTCTAAGATTATCTGCTACAAATACTTTGGCGTTCAAGTTGGAAACAAAACTTGCAACTACACATATATGTGACTTATATAAACATAAACTAAGATAAAGAAGATAAAGAGCCATGGATCGTCATGACCAGCCAAAGACTTCCCAGTATTTCTGCTGTATTAACAATAATAGACAAGTTTTCTTCTCCTGTTCGTGTTGTTTCTTTCTTGTGTTTAATGTCGTCACTAGCTCGCCAGGACCGACCATACATTGCTATGTGATGTCCCATTGCCTGGTGTACTATATCTGTACTGATAGTTTGTAACCTCTGTACTGATACACCCTGTGTGTATATGTATATATACGTCTATGTGTGTATGTATATATGTATGCATATATATGTATGTATAAATGTATGTATGTATGTAAGTATGTATGTATGAATGTATCTATGTGTGTATGTATATATGTATATATGTATGCATATATATGTATGTATAAATGTATGTATGTATGTATGTATGTATGAATAAATGTATGTATTTATGAATGTATGTATATATTAATGTATGTATATATTAATGTATGTATGGATGTATGTATGTATGCATGCATGTATGCATGCATGTATGCATGCATGTATGCATTCATGTATGTATGTGTGTATGTATGTACGTATGTATATATATATATATATATATATATATATATATATATATGAGGTGAGTTTTGCATGTGCTGGCGAAGGTTCCTGGCAAAAAAAATTAGATATTTAGGGGAGGGGGCAGAATAGGTTACCCCAAAAGTTTAGCTAAAAACACATACATTTTCTTTTATTATCACCATCATTTTTTGAAAATTTAGTTTTTCAGAAGATATTTGATGTTTAAATACATACTTCACGAATTATTTAGCATAATTTCGAGTATTTAGACTGAATAACTGCACAATTCAAAGAAGATGTGCTTTATAATCGGTCAAATAATGCACTAAATAAATAGTCATATTACATTGACAACCACGATAACGAATTGTACCCCACACCAAACTGAAGCTCCGCCTCTTTTCAAGTCGTCCATTGATGCACTTTTGTCCTGAATCCACCTCTGTACGTTCGTGTGTGCTCGTTGGTCGGTGGTATGTGTCTGTCAAGCGGGCCTCGTGATTATATATAAGAAAGACTCAAATTGAGCATTAAAATTTTATGCTGAGGTAAGAATAATTCTACTACATGTTAGAAATAAAATTTTTTATCTTGTGGGAGAGTTTGGCACAGGGAAAATATATTCCGCCAGTTTCACTGGTATCGCTACGGAACCAGAAAAATATGAAACTGTAGTCAAATTAGATTTATATTGACTTGGAAATGATAGAAGTCATTTAACTTATTTTTGAAGTTGAAAGAAACCAATAACGCGTTTTAAATAATCAACATAATGTAACTTAAAATTCAGGAAAGTTCTGTGATAGGTCAGTTTGCACCTATTACCGATAGCACCGCTCAAGCGGCAGAAATTGTCCCTGTGACAAACTTTAAACATTGATAATTCTAACCTGTAGAAGAATTGAGCTGAACTGAGGTCACGATGTTTTTGTTTGTTCACATATCAACATGGCGGCTTGCAATCAGCTGTTTCTGTGGGTGTATAGAGAAATGAGGTTATGGTTGGACAACCCACAGCAGGATTGTACACGTTGCTATGGTAAGCAACACCTTCATTCACTTAGCTAATTCCTCCGTCTAAAGGCCTCACACCTCTCGCCACAGAACATACGTCATGTGTCATGCTTGTCTAATCTCTGACCTCGAGGGACTCAAGTCAGACAAGCAGCATTGCAGTTGATCCTGGCGCCCCAGGGAGAAGCGGGTAGGGGAAGTTGTGCAGCATCAGCAGCTCATTGGCCTAGTGAGACATGTCCTCTAGCCTCACATACAGTGGTACAGTCTGGTCAATACTGTTGTCCTTCCAGAACTAGAACACTCTCCCATCACACTGGGCAACATTACTGTGTTCAGTAAGTACAGATAATAATTATGCACCATTTTGTTTCAATGACTCAGCGTCTTGGGCTTGCTACTCTCAAATCACAGGCGTATTGTAGCTCAGTAACTTTACTCTCATTAGTATAGTCAAAAAAGAGCGGCACCTCAGTTCAGTGACACGCTGCCAATAACCGTGAAGCTGAGCTACAGATGTGTACATAAAGGACGGAAACACTTGGTGTAAAATTCCGTTCACCAAAAAACCAGAGACTCTATGTACTGTACATATTGAACCGTATTGAAAGTTAAAGTACATGATTCAGCGCTGCAAAGCATCAGTTTAAAGTTGAAGGTTTTCCGAAGCCAATTTGTAAAAATCAAAAGACTGCAGTACTTTTACGATAGTTACTGCCAACTTCTAGAACAAAAAATTTTCTCGAGTAACGTATATCTGAAGAACAATCTCTGACGCCGAAATCTCGTTCATTTAATTGCGGCGCAAGAGGTCTCGCTCAACAAATGCAACATTCTAGGAAAATTTTGCTCATAAAGTTGGCAAATAGCATTACCTAAGATTGTTGTTTTGTATTCTTTACATGTCGACTTTAAAACACGTGAAGATTTAAATGTATTTACCACCAACTATTTAACGTCTGAATTCGTCATCTTAAGATATTTAAATTGTTGGAGTTATGCTGAACGGAAGCAACACACAAATTACTGGAGCTGAGATATTCAAGGGCAAAATTTACTGTGTGTGTCTAAGCCTTGCCTAAAGCGCTTTTTCTGGACTTTTTGTTCCTTCAAAAATTCTGATTTAATACTTGTTCCTTTTCTAGGATTTACCTTCATCATCTGCTTGATATGATTATCTCAAAATAAATTACTATGCCGATTGGTCCCCTTCTGCATGACTCCAGCCAATGGTTCTTCTAGAGAAGGCGGTCTTCAGAAGTGTTCGCTTGTTTTAAGTTGAACCACCTGTACTAACCATCCCAACTTTCGTTTGGAGTGACTTCGAGGGAAAAAAATTTTTGGTAAAATATACTTTTTTTTTGCAGAAGCCCCGCGCAACGTTTGGCAACTTTGGGTAGAGGCCAACCTACACGACTGAAAAAACTGGTGATCTGTGAGAGAGAGGCGGAGTTAAGGGTTTGGGGCAGCCTCTGGCGTGAGACAACCAGACCGCAAGCCACGCCTCTCATGAACCACAGTTTTAATTAACGAACTTCTGCCACCGCGTGTATACTTCACAGAGCGGGCAGTTTTTATGTCGGCCGCCGTCCAATAGTCCGCAGTCGTTACCTCTCGAGAACACGCCTGAGACGAGATTACGAACTGGTAGCGTTTCGATAACGAACGATGTATCGATAGGTAGAGGAATATTTCGTTACTTCATTGACCTGCATGTTATAATCTACTGTTCCGTATATACTAGAGCCCCGACTATTTGTCCAGTAACTGCTACTCACTGGAACAACATACAATGTACAAGTAGACAGGGCTTGAGTGTGCACAGGGAAGTGAATTACAGCCTGGAGGTCATCGCTCTCGTGAAATGTTCTATTCCTGTGTATCGACCATCTTTATTCCATGTGCCTAGCTGAATTAAGGGCATTGGCCCGAGTTCCTTCGCATTTAACGACAACTATTTTTTAAAACATAAATGGGAGCCGATATCGTAAAATCGCTTCGTAACTTTGTTATGTCTGATTTAAACTGCATACTCGAATTTTGTCAAGTCAGAAGACTGCAAAATAGATGCTAATTAGTTAATCAATGAAATTTCCTTTTGATTGATAAATTAGCTCTACTCATAATACAGTTTGTCTCGAAAAATTACATTGCATAGTAAAACCATTTTGCAAAAAAGTTACGAAGCGATTTTACGATATCGTCTCTCGTATGCATTTTAAAAAATAATTCTCTCGAAAGCCGAGAAACTAAGACCTTATAAGATAAGTATTTATTTGGTGCAGACTATAAATAAATGTCACAATAGTCAATGGGAAATTCCCTACTACGGTAGGTTTGGATATGTTTCAATGAGAAGCTGTAGATTAATACTGAAACTTGTTTGTTAGGTACATGTAAACCTCCATAGGTTTTGTACCTCTCACACACAACTTCACTCTATCTTGGGAGCCCTCTTAACTGAAACTGCCAGCAGGACTGGAGACCGATAATACTCACCCTCTCTCTCTCTCTCTCTCTCTCTCTCTCTCTCTCTCTCTCTCTCTGTATTATCGCTCTCTTGCCCCAGAGACAGCTAAGCCGGCAGCTTGCAGAGTGTGGTATGTGTAATACAGACAGTACTTCTAGCTACGTCGTTATGCGTGGACGAGGTTGTCGGATAAGACTTCCCTCGAGCTAACACTTAACACAACGTGCCTTTAATCCTCGCACGTAATTAAGTCTGAGCTCAGATAACCCAGCACTTTTACCTTCAGCACGTCGAGTGGTAGCAGCATAGGTAGATGGGTGAGGGGGAGTTTCTGATAAGATTCCTGCCGACACAGTCAGATTTACGCACCGTTTATCTCCCAAATTCGTTCATCTTTCATATCCTCTTCCCCTCTTCTTCTCTTCTCTGGGGTAGTTGTGTTCCGTGCTACCTCTGGTCATAAAGTACCGCTGGACACAGTCCCAACTTGCTCTTGGCGATATTCTGAAGCTTCAGTTCAATAACTTTTTATAACATGCCGTTTCCCCTTTCAGTTATATTTCCGCTGCCCGCCTGACGTATTTTGTGTGCCCGAGACCTAGAAGTTTGGAAGTGATACAGGTATGTTCACAACATCTCACTCTATCCCACATTTTATACACTCTAAATCTTAATTAGTGAATATTCACTGATTCACGCTGATGTATGGAGCGGTTTCAACAATTTGAATTAGTGAAAGTAGTCACGGTTTAATTTGTGAATATTCACTGATTTCTTTAAAGAGTGCCAACATCTCACAAGTGAATCAGTGAATATTCGCCGGTTTTTCCAGTTGTTTTCAAAGAACAGTTTTCACTTATTGAGTCAGTGAAAATTTATTGGAAAATTTGTAGTCATTCACTAATTAACTTGTAGAATGTTGGTACTCTTTATCGGAATCAGTAAATAGTCATCCATTTTACAGGGGTTTCTCACTGATTCAGTTTGTTGAAACTGCTCCATCCAGAGGCGTGAATCAGTGAATATTCACTAACTCAGATTTAGAGTGTATTAAGTTTGTGAGCTTGTATATGTACACATTCTTAATTATTGCTAGTGGATCAAGTAATACTGGTAGTATTTAGTTTTCTGGGCATACTTAATGTAGTACAGGCATTTCAATCACAAGAGTTTCTAGTAACATGTATTAAAGTTGCGGCTACTTATTACATTCACCTTCATGTCGAACTAGAACCGATAACAGGAACTCACTGTCGGCTGTCAATACCTGAGTCTAAATACATATTTAGAGGATTCACTTCTTGGTTGGTCCAGGCTCCTTCATACGAGATTGTGCTCTGTTTCCAGGGTAATGATATGTAAGACGTCGAGCAAATGACTAAAGTACTCAATCGATGATCAAATCTGAACTAAACTCGTTGTAATGCGATTAGACGTTTTCGCCGGATAAACATTTCACTAGTCAGTATTATGCTTCGTGTTTCAAATAATGAAATCAAAAACCTTTTTTTTTTTTTTTTTTTTTTTTTTTTTTTTTTTTTTTTTTTTTTTTTTTTTTTTTTTTTTTAGAAATTAAGGTGTAAAACCAACAAAATGTATTAAAACGGATGTTTTATAATAATTAATATAATAGCATCCAAAAATCTATAATCAAATTTTAAAAAGACAGACATCTAAATAAGGAAATAATTTTACTACATATTCTAAAACGCCTAGTGCATAGGTTTACGAATGTTAAAATTATTTTCAAATCAAAGCGCGAGTATTTTTGGAATTCGGTTATTATAGAGCTCTGGACATAATTATACTGATAATGACACAAATAACAGTCTTACATTTTAACTGATTTCAAGCCCTTATTTTTCTTAAAAGTGTATTTAATTTTTTCACTCGAAAACAAAGTATACTGCTGACTAGTGCTGCGTAAACAGACACACACTAATAAAACAATATATCCGGCGAAAAAGTGCCATCTGATAATAGCGAGACTTTCAGATGTTATCCTCGATTGACTGGTCCAGTTATTCATTTGCTGGACATCTCAGTTCTCCATTCGCCTTCAGTACCGCCAACCTTATAAGCACAGGTCACGTGTGGAGGCAGCACAACCAGGAAGATGAATAGGGGTTTGTTGAGCCATGTTTATCAGTGACTGGGCGTAGGTAAACACACGCGAGCACTGCTGTGACCACGATCGCCTGGGATAGCGATCACGCGCGCATCCTCTGACCACGGCCGTGCGCAGACATTAACGCAGGCGACCACGCTATGGTCACGTGTAACCGCGATATATCGATACATCGATACAGCTACTCGTCGACCCTCATACACCACTGTTCCCTGCAATATTTACACGGAGAAAAGTTAGAATTTATTTATTTGTCGTAGTTACCCGATAGTACGTCAAGTAGTGACAAATCGTCTGCTACTCAAATTTCAAATTTTTGTATAGTAACATGTAAATGTTATCAAAAGTTATAACACTTATTGAAAACCGTGAGAATGTATTGCGGCAAACAGTTTTCCATACAATATTTTGAGAAATGGCCTCTTGCCTAAAAATTTGCATTTCGTAGTCTATCTAGTAAGGTATTAACATTATGAAAAACATGATTGTATAAATTAACTCTGTAGGAATAAACATGAATAACTTAACCCTAGGTAACAAATTTCGTCTTCTTTATAAGCAATCATTTTGTAGCAATGACGCATTTACGATTAAATATTCCCGACACCAACATGTTATACGTGAGACAGCGGCGCGAGTGGTACAACACGGCAACATATCACAGAGGCAACATATCACACAGGCAACATATCATACAGGCAACATATCACACAGGCAACATATCACACAGGCAACATATCACACAGGCAACATATCACACAGGCAACATATCACACAGGCAACATATCACACAGGCAACATATCACACACGCAACATATCACACAGGCAACATATCACACAGGCAACATATCACACAGGCAACATATCACACAGACAACATATCACACAGGCAACATATCACACAGGCAACATATCACACAGGCAACATATCAC